>NJPR01000042.1:0-211197 GCA_002946385.1 Rutstroemia sp. NJR-2017a WRK4 | reverse complement strand
TTCTTCAGAGATTTAGTTTAATAATTCTTGATTTAGTTTTTTTTTATTAGAGAGAATTTTGAAAATCTAATTAAATTAAAATAAATAAATAATCTGTAATTTATATCTATTTAAAATTTATATATAAGTTTCTTATATCCAAATCAATTTATATATGAAAAGTTAGCTTTAAATATTGAATAGTTATTAAAATATTAATCTGTATATATCTGGATTTTGAGTGTATTTTAAGGTGGCCAACTTTGTGGGGTGGCCAACTTGGTGGGGTTGCACGTTATTGATAGTTCTCTCCCCTCCCAAGAACAATTGTTATTTGGTGGGTCTGACAAGGACTGTTACCAGGATACAGAACAGGGGGGTTTAACCACTCAAAATCGATGGTTTTTGTATAGCGGGTACACCGGAATCAAGGCTTTTCATCACTTTTCAAGCTCACCGCCTACAAAAAGAGTTTAGTCAAAGTTGAAGCTATTCAGAGATTTTATTAAAATTTCAGTATCTAGTAGGTCCTCCCCGAGCATCAATTACTGCTTGGCACCGCCGATACTATGAATCAAGCAAGTGCTCGATATAAGAATCAGGTACTACATTCCAAACTGCTTCAACAATAGTTCGTAGTCGTCTTATAGGGATTCTAGATGAATCATAGTAAGCTGCCCTGTGATGCTCCTGAATCCAGTCCTTCATCCAGCTCCATATATGCTCAATAAGGTTGAGATCTGGGGAGTACCTCGGCCAGCGCAAGTTCGGAATACCCCTTAACCTCAGATTGGCCAGGGTTGCAGCACTTCTATGACAAGGGGCATTATCTTGCATCCATACCCAGTTACGGCCTGGATGAGTTCGTATCCATTCTTGAACTGAGCTCAGAATGTACCGATTATATGTGATACTATTCATAGAACCCCATTGCTTCTCCCAGAAGCAACAAGGACCCTTCTTGCCGTCGACAATCGTACCATGGAACATCCAAGCAGGTTGCTTGGAGTACTTATAGTCAAGATTTGAACTATGTAGTCGTTCAGAGCCGTCAAGCCGGGTGGTGATATATGATCTTGTATACTGCCCTCCCATAGCCCATACCTCATCACTGAATATCTGGCATCTCAACCTCTCCCGAGACCATGTAATAGCCCATTCAGCGAATGCTAGCCGTTCAGCCCATACTTCCGGATCATCAGAATAGCCCTTCCTTCTGGCTACCCTTCGGCCATATCCCATCCTTTTGAATGCCGTCTTCATAGCCCATATACCATGATTACGGCCATTAGTACGCTGCAGTCGTAACTCAGGTACAATATACGGAATATGCCTCCAAGGGATTCGACGACGAGAAGGTGAGCCCTGTAGCCATGTCTCTAAACGTGCCCTTTGAGTTGATCGAATAGCCGGTTTATTATATAAGCCCGTTTTATCCTTTTGAGGTGTTAATCTCGTATGCTTAGCCCATTGAATTTGACGGAGGGTAAAGCCAAGTTTATCTCGAATCTCCTCAGGAGTATGATTAAATAAAAGGGCAGTCTTGATCCGAACACGGTCAGATCGGGTAGTCTCAAAAGCCTTCTCTCTTTTGGGTGTACGAGGTGCCTCTGGCAGCGATGTACAAGGTGGTGGCGGCGGCGGCGATGGTGGTGATAAAAGAGATTGAATAGGCGGCAGCGATATATCTGCTCTTGTAGCAGCTGGCTCGGCGAGAGGTGGCCTCTCAGCCGAAGGTGGTAATGTATTAAATAAACCCCTATAAGCTAGAAATGGCATTTGACAACTATGTTCAAAATGTATATCCTCACTTTTCGGCCATTTATTCTGCCACTTTGTGGCAAATCGGGTGCTAAAATCGCTTGATTCTAGGGTATTCCAAGACAAAATCCATCGATTTTGAGTGGCTAAACCCCCTTGTCTGTCCCCTTGTTACTTCAGTGGCAAAATCCACTTTTTAACAATTGTTCTTGGGAGGGGAGAGTTGTAATTCCTCTCCGCCTGCCCTTTGTAGAAAAGTTGGAGTGCGGTTATCCTGCAGACTTCGAGCCCCACCCTCCAATCCAGCTTCAACAACAACCTAGCTTTCAACGTCTGTCAACTTTAGTCGCAATGTACTTGGAAAAGAGCCTCGGTGGAGAGCACGCAAGCAAACAGAGTATTCAAAGACGTGCAGACACACAATCCTTCAGGAATTTCCGACGACTTTGCTTATCCGCCATTGCCACTATTTTGCTGTCCAGTACCCTGTTTCTCGTAAGTACGAGCCTTGGAGATGTACTTCAACTAAGAAAAGAAGGGCCCGAATGTTGTCCCCTTCACTCTTGAACATGAAAACGATTTATCAACTTTCGAGAGCTTTCGGAAATGCTCCATTGAAAAGTTCGTTGCGACCGGTTTGCCCTGGCTAGACGGCGCTTCACCTATTTCCAAACATGAATTTATGCAAAGACGGAATAATCTAGCCGTCGCTCTCAAAGCCGAAGACATTGATGCATTTATTATTGAGCCGGGTTATACATTTCAGTACTATGGTAATGTTAGCCAACGTGATTGGGAGGTTTGGGAGCCAGAAGAACGACCTTTCCTTATGATCGTCAGACCACGGCAGGATGAAAGCTCTGGCAATGTGGTAGCGGCAACAACCTTTGTGGCCCCGCACTTTGAAGAAGGGAGAGTACGAATGCTGGGAATGCCATTTGAGGAAGATCTCAATGTCATTACTTGGGAAGAACATTGGAATCCTTATGAAACATTATTGAGTAACTGGAATCAGACATCTAGTGGAGAACTGGGCAGCGGGGGACTACCCAAGGTTATGGTCGACGAAGAAATGAGAGACTTCATACAAAGAGGTCTGGCGGAAGCTGGCTTCACAGTTGTTGGACTTGAGGGTGAGGTCAAGCGAGTCAAGCAGACCAAGACATCTGGAGAAGTCGACAATCTACGAGCGGTCAACACGGGAACGGTTGAGGCACTAAGAGCAATGCGAAAGTGTTTGCTGCCAGGGTTGACCGAAAATGAGGTGATGAAGGGCCTTGATAGTACGATGAGGGCGGGCGGCATGGAACCATTCTTTGATATTGTTCTTTTTGGTATGCTATCTACTCAATGCGCGTTTATCTGCTCACGAAAGCATAGATGAGAATGCAGCAATGCCACACGGTGGACCAGACGGAACGAAAGTCTTAGAAGCAGAGACTTTGATACTGATAGACGTAGGGTGAGAAACTTGAGCTGTGGTTGGGGGATTCTGCTAACCATGCTGAAGAGCTCATCTGTACGGATACTCATCAGATATCTGTAGAACATTCTTCCCTCCATTTTTCCCAGCACACAATACACGTCCTTCTCTCCCTCCAAACGTCCAGCAGAAGATCGCGGTTTGGGAAACTGTCTTCGACGCACAAACAGAGGCATTACACGCACTAAAATCCAACGGACGTTGCGCATCAGTAGATTTGGCAGCACGCAAAGTGATCACGGATGCTGGCTATGGACAAGATTTCACGCATCGCGTTGGACATGGCATTGGAATTAAAGCTCATGAAAGTCCTTACCTACATATGGGAAACACGGAAGAACTATTACGACCTGGTATGGCTTTTACCCTCGAGCCTGGGGTCTATCTGGAGGGTAAGTTTGGCGTGAGACACGAGGATGTCTTTCTGGTGAAAGAAAACGGCGAAGCAGATATTCTGACGGGCTCAAGGGCGCAGGATGCATGGAACCCTTGAGTAATTTTCTGTAATACGTCCGGTCTCAACGAATAGCAATCATTGATAGGAAAGAACTAGCCAATGAGAGGTATAGCATGTGATATTTAAGTGATTTGTTGCATATCTGAAGAAGAGGGCGAGAGGGCAACATAGGGCGTACAGCGCCCTGCGCCCTGCGCCCTTCGCCCTTCAATGGTGGGGTAATGGAATAACCTATCAGATGCCCCCAGCCAAGGTTTTACCTCAACGAGAACAGACCATTCTGATTGAAATGATTGACTTGACATGAGTGACATGCAATCGTCACGAATCAATTCATTGTACAGTTCCATGTTGTCTTCTCCTGGTCCAAACCATCATACTGTAGCGGTAGTTGAATGTTCGAGGTTGGTGTTCGGGGCGCCAAATCCTCAGCAGCAAAGCACTAAATGGTGGGGAACCCTGGAGGGACGTGAGGGACACCCGAGCTACATTTTAACTACTTTTGGGCAAAAGATCCGTCTATTCTTCTTCCATTCTTATCGTGGGAATCAACGAGTCAACGACCACACATGAACGATTAAGCATTCTATCAGTATTATACTTCCATCTCTGGACGAACCTTAGAGCTATGACAAAGCCTTCATACACAAAACTAGTGGTGATCGCTCGGCGCCCTCGCTGAAGATACCGATCAGGACCCACGCAAGTCCCCTAAAACGGATCAAGTTCTGGTGGTTGGCACAGCTAGATTGCTCTTTTGAGGTCAAACTAGCAGCTCAGCATCTGCGAGATCATATGGTGCAACCTGCACCACTTGCACCACCTCTTCACGCCTCGTCTCCGATACCGTAGGCCGAGCTGTGCCCGATGTGCCCCTCCTCAAACTATGGAGATACACAACAGTCCCCCGCCAATTTCCTATTGTAGCAATACAGTCCATTGTCGAGTCTGCCGTTGATGTGAGACTTGCTTGCTATAGTGGGGTGAGCGAGCTCTTGCGCCATCATGAGCTAATTGAAGCAATGGATATATAAGTTGGACAGCTCTGGTCGAACACGGCCAATATTTCCTACTCGACATTCTGATCATCTGCAGGAACACACGCAAATTTCACGATACTTCATATCCACGAATCAATCATCTTCAGGGCACTCATAGGTTGTCGTTGCTAGATAAGTAATCTTGGGTATTTAAGGTATGAACACTCCAGACTCCATTGCACTGCTCCAGATTTTGGAAGACCATCCATATATCCACAAACATACTCCTTCATTCCTCATATCAACACCCATTTCAAAGCTAACCATGGGTTCCATTATCAGCAAAGCTAAATCATCCAAATCATCCGCACCCGAAAAGATGTCTCCAATTGCATTCCAATACCACGGCGGAGCTCAAACCGAGTTCAAGCCTCCTCTCATTGCCAACGAGAATGCTTTCCTCGGTGACGTTGCAACTTCAGAAAAGGAAGATCCCACCGCCCCAATATCGGCAGGCTTCTACAGATTGGAGAAAGGAACTCCATTGGTTTACGAGTACACATACCATGAGATGAAGATCATCGTAGATGGCGAATTCGACATCAGTGACGAGACTGGACAAAAGGTTCACGCCAAGAAGGGAGATGTATTCTACTGTGAGTTCATTGCAAGAATTAGGAGGTGAACGCAAGCTGACTGGAAATAGTCCCTAAGGGAAGCAAGATTACGTTCACCACGGAGAGCTTTGGATTAGGATTCTTTGTTGGGCAAAGAAAGGTATGCTACCATGACATCTACTCGAATTCCGAATGCTAATCATTTGTAGACTGGTACCGCATAAAGAGCTTGGGTATTCGCGAAAGGGAACCGGTTATTGGGATAGGAGTCTTCGTTATTTCATGAGATGTATATACGCAAAATCAAAAAAGCCATTTTGGATCTTTCATCGTGTACCTTCTATGCCTTGATGAGATTTGTGTATCAAGAGTCGTTCGAGAGAGTCCCCTCCCCCTGCCCCTACTTCGTCAGAAGCACGGGCTCGACTGGCAAGCGCCATGATACCCGCGAATCCTATCAGCGCTAAGCCATCATGCGCTTCTCAAACATCCACATATACCACAGCCTGTTAACCTCCAGTGCAGTCAAGATCACTTTCCATCTTTTTATTTCTCACGCGGTAAGAGAACATTGAGAGAAGGTCTCATTTCCCCTAGGCTAGGACAGGCACTCTGGAAATCCTCCTCACACCTTCCGCGTTCTCATTCATCTCAACTACACCACTCTGATCACATCTGGTTCCATCACTCCCGACATTCGTCTTTGGGGTGTTTGTCCAGTATTATCAGGTATAGCCATAACCCAAATCACCTCTAGAGGATATCTGCGCGCTACTGCAGCACATTCGATTCGGGCCCACGCCGATTTTGTACAGAACGGCTATGAATTAGTGTATATACGACAGTTCTATTCCCTTTGTGCTCGTTATGTTGTTCATATATCATGCATCCAACTCGCTAGCTTGCAGAATGCCCCTCGTCTTGCTGGTCGTACCGTCCAGGTGCCTCATCTGTTTGCTCCATGTGATCAATACCACGTCCGTCCCATCTAGTTTCCTCTGATCTCTCTTGTTCTCATATAACTCGTGGACTCCAGATACGTCGGCGTCAGGTGCCGTTGGTAGGGCCGATTACCAACCAAAATGATGCTGGATCTTTTCCGCACCTTGAAAAGGAAGGCGTACATCACTCTGGGAAAACAAGAGCGACGACATTCAGCAAGACGAGAGCAAAACCTCCGAGCACATCGTCAACGACTTGCTCTAATGCTGGTTGGAGAAGAACTTGAGTTGTGGGAACTCATACTGCTCGCGCATGGAAAATTCGAACTTACAGTAGCACTGGCTATGTTTGTCCGGGCGAGACTACTGGTGAAGGAAGCCGAGGATGTGGGTGTGGAGTGGCTGATACTGGCCAAAGTTCTTGATGAAGGAATTCAGTAAGATGGAGAGTTTGACGATGAAAGTCGACTGGTCGAAGATGATGTCACTCGACATACGCGACGGGCTCAACGTAGTTGGAGTGGCTTGAGAACTGTCCGGAAAAGCTGTGTTAGGTTGAAGCCGGTGCTACGCAGCCTACCATATCTTCGCATAGAAACCAATCGCTAGCTGAAATTCGAGAGTTCCGTCGTCGCTGGAGATTGGAGTAGTGGACGTTGACCATGACCTTCATTTGAGCCAGAGGTTGAAATGTCACAACCTGTCTAGACAACGAACCGAAGACTGAATGTTTGCTTGACAGAGGATCGGTTCATTGGACGAACATATATAGGAGGCTCGGGAAGAACCTTCTATTGGTGGTAAGTGACGATTGGCTGCGCAGATCTGTGACGATTATGCTGAGCCATATAGGAGAGCTGCCTCTCCGCACTTCTTCTGCGCCGCAGATTCGTTGATCGAGTACCGCATTCCAAATACTTTTCAAGTGTTGTGTTTCTTGGCACATCTTCTGCATAAAACTGACCAATAGATAATAATCGGCACAGAATGTAACATACCGTGCATATATGTGGTGTGGGTGGTGGGGGCGGGACTCGTGAGCTGTGATGTTTCCGCGGCCAATCCAGTGCTCAGCAAAATTAACCTCACTTCTGCTATTGAGCCTCCCGAGCACGATCCATAGATAATATGGCCCAAGTGAAGCCATTATGAATACCGCGAAGAGGTATTTTGAGCCGCATTTCATTTGTGTACTGTTTGCGAAGGTCTGCGGCGGAAAGAATTTGTGTTCTTGCCAATCGCTTTTTAATACTTGAAGTTCACCCTGGTTCCCAATCTCCGCTTTCAACACCAACAGTTGGTGATTCACAGAATCATTGGCTGGCAGTAACAAAAACAAACCAGACCATGATCGGATGGCAACATCGGGTGAGATGTGCTTTACTGCGGTCGCTTTTATTTTTTCTTATCTACTTATGGGATAACTTGGTTTCAGTTGGCGGCTGCATTGCTTTCGTCTCGTGCTGACCAATCTTTGCTGCTGCTTCTTCTTCCTCTCTTCATATTTTTTCACGTACAATGTCCAGATCGCAGCGGTGATAATTACATCTATATGATGCGCGCGTGTTTTTCCATTTTTCTTGCCGCGCTGCTCGCGCAATATGTTCATGCAAAGGCAATAGATGTGTCGCGTGTCCACGAAGCATCGAAGATGGAGATAACCCAACCGCCTGTACCAAGAAGAACTGATTCACCAGAAGCTTTAAGGCGGGACCAAGGTTATTCATACGTTGTGACACATTGCGGCACCTTCTCTGTCGAATCCTTCAGCCTAATATTGGATGGGAAGTCGCGATGTTTGGTAGACGATAGTGCCTCATTCTTCGGAGGATGCGGGGTTTCGACCACTGAGGCAACTGACTGCGGTTGGCCGCAGGTTTGCTCTGATTCATACCTATGTACTTCGGGATGTGGAAGGACTTCTGTGCCCAATGTATCGACGCTGACTTGGTATGTTGTTGCCGATGCGGACCAAGCAAAGATTTACTGACTCTGCTCTCCATAGTACTCAAGAGGGAATGGATAACTGCGCAATCTGGTGGCTCGTTACTGATATTACAGGCTATTATACGAGTTTACTGTGCAGTTCTACTCAAGCATACGAAACATTTACCGCGCACGCTGTCACTCTATCGAGTACCAGAGCTAGTTCCAGTTCCAGTGCCGCAACGCCTGATGGGAATACTTTCATTACTACCGTCACTGCAGTGGTGACGCCCACGTCAGCGGCAGCCAGCAATCAGCCCAGCGTAACGCCTTCGTCAGCCGGGAACAAAGGGGGATCTTCGAAAACAGCCGCAGCAGTTGGAGGGGCAGTCGGTGGAGTAGGAGGCGTGTGTATCATCGTAGCAGCCCTCTATTTCGGTGGGCGATGGCTCAAGCGATATAGGAGGAAACATATTCCGGTTCCAACGACAGAGCCTGACTCAGACCATAACCCGGAGCTGGATGGGCGACCTATGAATTCCGAGCTGGACGGAGGAGACGGGTCAAAGTTCTCGAAGAGCGAAGTGATGGAGAAGGGAAACGATAAACGCGGGATCACGGAGAACAGGGTGATGTCGGAAATTGATGGCCAGAATATACAAGAGATGATACACGAGGATCGGCCGTCGGAGCTGCCGGCGTAGAGGGGATTGCAGATTTCCGTTTATATATATACCACGGCGTAATGGAAGGCTAGCGGATACAGAGAATTAGAGAGTAGTAAGATATAGCATGCCCCGAAGAACGATATATACTAGCCTAGTGCCTAATTTCTAGAAAGCCTGCTTTCCAAATGTTCGGTAAACAGGCGTTGTTGATCTGGTATGATGTTGTATGTCAATATTGTGTCTTCCTCCCGAATTCATACCCCGCCAACAAGCGCCGCCACCAAAAAGCCCTTATCGACGGGTCCCACCAATTTGTAGGTTATCAGACAATCCGAACAAACGCCACATTAAACAGCACCGTACTCTCACGTCAACACTTCCCACAATCTAGACCCATTCCACGCTCCCACTTTTTGCCTTGCCTGACTAAGTGCTTAGACTTGACGACGACACAAACCAAGCTAGATCTCAAACCGGAACAGAGTTCTAAGTTTTGGGCATTCTCGTATCAAAACACCACGACTGACTCTCCCAACTTTGCCCGTCGTCTTTATTTTGTGGAGGACGTGAAAAACTGGCAAGGCCCAATGAGGCAAAATCAGCCCATCTTTACATACTGGCGCACACTATCGAAGATAGTGCAATTTTCAGTTATTCTATCTTCCTTCTCTTAAATGTTCCTTGATCTTCCCCGACATGTCGCATGCTCGTACATGAACTCATTGCCAAGAAAAGGATTCGCGATTCTACGACTACACACTTGTGATACACATACACTGAATACCACCTCGTTACGAGAAAGCGAGGGGAAAAGCTTCTTGGAACTCCGAAGTCGAAATTTATGGTCATTAGCCGGTTTACTAGTCAACTTATTGACCGCGCTGCACATGTGATAGGTCAGATTGGGAACAAAGGATTCGGAGTTACACGGGCAGCCTGGAGTAGTATATCCTCGACTTCCGTTCACCCACCAGACGAAGAACCATATCAGCTTGGATTTTTTGGATCTGGAAAAATTGCGTGAAATCAATCATAACACAAGCATCTTGCGACTGTTCGATTTCCTTTGAAGAGAGTCATATCCATATTCCCCCCCACTGTGCCTTTTCGCACCAACGTCCTGACTCATTGTCCCTCACCGTCCCTTTACTCTCTCACCTTGCACTCGCTGCACCAGTTCGAAGAGAACGTGCCAATTCTAAGATCTATATCTGGAGTAACTCAGGTACGCCACTTGAATTGCGCACGCGACATCCTCAATTGCACAATCCCTTGTTCTGTGAACAAAGAGAAAGAGACCCCTCCGGTTCCCCAGCGCGACAAAACATAAATTGAGGAACTTGATTCGCTCCCACCGCGCCTACACTTTATAGATAACTTGGGAATTCGTCCCGTTTCAGAGTCGAGCAGGAAGCCCAGAGCGACACATTCCAGGAATCTTCTTACCTTCACATACGCCCGAGTACTAGGAAGTCAAATCAACCACACTTTCGAGCCGTCAACCGACCTAATTTCGACCGATTGCATACAAGAACTTTCCCACCGGAAAGATTATCCCACCCACCGTTCGCTGTCAAGAAGCCTTGGATTGTCAATCCCCATTACTCTGCTCCTCCACCAGCACTCCCAATGACGTTCTTAGATAAATTCAAATCCCTCTCCCTTCCTACCAACTCCAAAACCTCAAAGTCAAACGACTCTAAGAACCTCCGACGTCAAACACCCCTCGACAGTCCAAATTCCGATCGCAAGAATCCCCTCTCCCCATCCACAACCAACTCCACCACGAAAAGTACATCGCATTCGCATCGGTCGGGTCCTAAAACAGGCGTACGAACGGGAGCGATTGAGATCACCAAGGAGAACGCTCTGCAGGAGGATGAACACGAAACCGATGACGAACAGGAGAGTCGGGACTTCAAGGAATATTTAGAGAAGTGTCGGAAGGCGGAAGAGGAGAAGGAGAGGAAAAGGAAGAAAATGGTTGAGATGGAGAGGAGGAGGAAGGCTGTGAATTTGAGTCCATGGGCTGGGAGGATGTAATTCGGATTTTGGGAGAGGCATCGCATCTGCGAAGGGGAGAACATGATATGCGCAACTAATAATGGGGATGCGAAAGTCCAAGTCGATGCCTCGTTATTCCGCTGAGAACACCACGGCGGAGATGACGAACTCGAACGTCGTCGATACAGACACAGTCTCTCAACAAGTCGGAGATGCAGTAATTTCGCGGTGGACGGGACATATCAGCATATTGGATCGCGGATAGGGAGCAGTGTCGTTGATGGAGGACCCTATTTAATATTTCACAGTTCTTTTAGCTAGCATTTCTTTCGATCGATACCCGGATTATTTCTTCTTTCTCCTTCATCTTCTTCGTCTTCTTCTGGGCTAGCTGGTTCTCTTTTCCACTGTACCGTAATCTGAGCCTCCTCATCCATCGCGTTGGGTTTTGATAGCATGACGGGAATACGATATCATGTACTGTAATATACTTTGCGCAAACATCAATTTAAACAATATTCCACACGAAAGGGGCGCGAAATCGCAAAAGCTGAGGTTCTTGATATGTTCTATAAAGAGGGACAGTGGTTGACTTAAACATAAGGGGTGGCCTTCCTCCTTACCCCGGATTTCAGCAATGTCGAATATTTGGTGCGTATTGCGTGCTCTTTGTCCACTCACTCTCCACTCTCACTCGGCACTCTGCACCGCATTTTACTTGCCCTCACACAACGTATTATATTATCAAGGTATATTTCTTATACTGTACTATGCTCCTACATGGAAAACTTCTGCTAGCCAGAGATTTCTCCTCCTTCCCATGATCTTCCTATTTGATCTTCCACCTGCGAAGAAATAACCGGTGGGGAATCTTCACATGCTGTTCTACAACACGCGACAGGACCCAACTCCACGAGTCGTGTTAACCAGGTTCTCCCTTGTCCTAAATTACTCGCGCAAATATGACGATGAAGTTGGCCATGCAAGTAGATATTTCACCGTGAGCGGATGCATAACCCCTCATTCCTTCCTTTCCCACTGCCTTATCTCTTATCGCATCATCATCGTCCAGTTTGGTTTGAACTTTGAAGCCATACCCACCTTTGTCTCCACCGTATGGGTCACTAGTGAGTCCACTCCCCGCACCGTCGCGTCTGTGGAAATCCTCGGGAATCATCGGTCTAGGAGTCTACATTTAGATAACTATAGTACTGCTTGGTTGAGGTTTGGAGGGAGAGGGTTTGTTTCTTAGAATCACTATGATATCTGTCTCATCTCATGCGTATTGAAGGAAGACCATCTTCAGGTGCCCGGCCTCATGTTTATAGCGACCACAACTCTAGAGCTGTGGCCTTGCTTGTTTGTTTACTCACTAGATCCTCGCTCCTAGAGTATTTCAAGTCAGAAAACCCGCCAAGAGCTTCTACATCCCTCCGCAATAGTCTCTCCATCCGATCCCTCCTTATCCCCAACTCCACTACGCCCAACCCAGTATCCCGCTCACCAAAACCCTTCACCGGCCCGGACAATCCCCGGATAGTATCTCTCCTTGCTTCACTGTCCACTACCCTGCTCCCTCAACGACGTCGATCTTCCACTAGCACAAACACGATCCTCCTCCTCACAGACGCAACTAATCCCTATCCCACCCAAAACCATGAACATCACCCCCTTCGTCTCTCCCCTCCCCCACCGGCCTCATTCCTAGGGCTGATGATCACGAAAACATCATAACCTACAGATGTAAAACATTCCACCACATGATCGAGTAGAAATCCACAAACATGAACCACAACCCCTCGTTAACAGAGTCAATGCCAAGTCCCAGCACCATGCACATGCTCACCAACTCGCAGTTCCATCCTATGAGACAGAAGATGGCGCAAAAGCCGCGTTTACCTACTCGCATGGCGGGATTTACCTTCATAGCTAGCATACACGTGCCTTGCATATATCTCCCTCTCTCATCTCTCTCGGGATACATAAATCTCTTCTCTTCTTGATGGCTGAGTAGCTATTTGGATAAATAGATAAATAAATATACTCCCTCCCTCCCTCCCTCCCTCCTATCCCTCTACTTCTGTCCTCATATCTTATCCAACCCAAACCAATCCAAACTACCTAGAAATACCTTTATACCTCTCCTCCCACCCATCCATCAGTCATTTCCAACCACCATCCCAATCCACGATTACAAATCGCTCCGTCCCCAAACACAAGGATAAGCTCACTACAGTCAAAACTCGGCTCAGCTGGTCTTTTCGGCTATACGTAGTGATTACTATACTTGCCGCGGCGGGAGACAACTACAACCTACGCCCTTCGGTTAATACCCCAGATCTATCCATCAGAGCCCGGAGTTCGCGGAGTACTGGTTTGGTATTGGTCATTCATTATTGGAGTATAAAGGCTTGTGTTACACATACATGCAGACACATTCAGAAGAGGAGATTTATATGCCAGTTGATAAATCCATTCATTCATTCTGTCATATCTCATTCTCTGCCTGCCTGCCTAGCTATTTACCTATCTATCTCGAAGAAGGGCGAACATAAGCCTATCTAAGTACGATATCTCTCCTAAGCTATCCTGCCAACCATATCTCGCATCCTACCTTTTCCTGATTCCAGGCCATCAAATCCAGCAAACGAAAAGGTCGATCTCAAGCAACACCCACAACGGGGGGGCGAACAAATAACATCGAATAAGTCCAACACCACAACGCCTTTAATCCATCTCTCCCCTCCAAAACGCCATCGCTGAAGTACAAATTCAAGCTTTGAAGAAACTCAACAACAAATCAAATTCAGATACCCCAGTAGTTTCTACCAATCAAAAGACGTCCCAAAGTATCTTCACGAACAATCGTTATGTTCTCCGGTATCAAAGACCGTATTTCGAACACCTCCAAATCCAGCACTCGACCCGTAAAATCAAACTCGGAAAACATGATGGATCTGAAGGCTTCGAAATCGTCCGAATCGACAACGAATTTGTCGACAGTATCAACCCTAAACCCTCCGTCATACACGACAGCTTCACCCCCTTCATACGAAGCGTTCCTTCAAACCGCGCGGGAAGAAGAGGAGCGACGACTGAGGAGGCAACAAGCGGAAGCGCAGCGAGTTCCATGGCAAGGAGGAATGGTAAGAAATGAGTCTAATGGTGCAAGAAACTGGCTGCAGGGCTGCGGACTAGCCAAGTAGGACTATGAAGTTTTTGTTAGCACGTTTTATAGAACAATCGGCGCAATGGAAATATTCCCAAAATGAATCACAAGACAGGATGGGGTTAACGTACTCTCCCACTCCCAATCCTTCATAACCCCTACCCAATGCAGTCTCCCTCTCACCGTGAGTTCAGGATCCATGTCCTCCGTGATAGGCTCTTGTCTCCTTTTCGCCTCTGCAAATCCTCCTTGAGCTGCGATGCTTCTTCTCTGCCCAGCAGGTGATGCCCGGCGGCTAAGAATTCCCGTGTCGTTCAATAAATCAGAGAAATTAATCTCTTCATTTGCCAATTCCTCCTCGAATTTCCTCATTGATCCTTCGCTGTATAACATTCCCATGTCTCTCTTTCCCGCCTTTCGCAAATTTTCCTGCTCCGTTTCCCTTGCAACTGCATCACGCCGCGACCAAACTTCTTGCATAACCTCCCAGCAGCGATCAATATTTCCTATCCACATTCTCTGTGCCATGCTTTGCCAACGTTCATCAACCCACTTCCTATCCTCATCTTCCGATGCTTCACATCCTGCGGCAAGGAGCGGGTATATCTGAACAATAACCAGCCGACTACTCAAAGGCACAGTCGCAAGATACACCAAAACTTTCTTAGCTAGCTGCGCAGATGTTAGGGAGGGAATTTCTGGAACCGCTTGATGAAGATGGAGGAGAGTAGCGTAGCGATACGCTTCAGCCGTTTGCAGAGCATGCTGTATCTCCGATGTAGGATCTTCCGGACTTGAGAAAGTAGTACACGGACTCCATTGTTCGATGGCTTGCTTCAACTCCATGGCTTGAGAAATGATGGCGATAGAATTGGAGGAGAGTTTGCGGACTTTGCGACAAAGATTTGCGGCACGACCTATGAGAGGGAAAAGTGTAGCTGCAGAACCCATCAACGGATCTATCTCTGTGCTGGCAGAAGGAAAGGAAGTGGAGGTGTTGAGGGGGGAGAGAACGTGTTCAAAGTCGGTAGAGTCGTCGTCATCAATGGATGTCAAACGAGCGATGACATCCATATAGACCCAGGTGTTGCAAAGAAATTTTAAACGTGCAAGATCATCACCCACGAGGCTTCTCTTACTGTGTTTCATCAAAGCTTGATTCACCAGGATTTTGGCACCACGAAGATGCTCAATACCTGTAGAGATATGCTGATCCCATGACTCGGAGAATGCAAGTACCAGCGTCGTGGCAAGTGCGGTATCTGTTCTCATCTTCTCGATTCCTGTGGCTAGGGATCGGATGCTCCTGCGCATGTGTTCCATTCCATCGACTCGCAATGCAGGCTTCTCTTTAGACGTATGAAATGCAGTCATAGATGCTATCGCATGATACAACGCAGGTGAATCCCTTGCTAGAGGCCAAACTAATGTCCTCCATGGGTTTTCAGTAGGCCCATCTTTGACAGACAAGATCCCACATGTTTGCTTGTCGAATCTAAGCATCAGCATTTCCGGACTTCCTGCAGGAACGTCTGGCTGTCGATACATAGGGCTGTAAATTCTGGGGGATGCAGTTGGTGATCTTGGTTGAGGATGGAATGGGCTTTGTGCCAGCCACATATCGGCATCAGATAATGGAGGATCACGAATGATCTCCTCAATATCATCCTCCAACGGCAGATCATTTCCGAATTGAAAATGATCCATGACTGGAGTGGTGAGTGCCATTGTAGGTGATGGGTTTGAAAGAGATGGTTGTCTGGCATTTAACAACGAGCCAGGCGATAAGAGATCTATCAATCTTGGCGACTGACCAGAGAATGTCGATCTTGTAGTAGGTGTGACGAGACCAGTTTCTTCAAACATACTGCTTAGACTGCTTGTAACCGAATCTGCTTCAATTCGAGGTCTTGGTTCTTGCGTCAAGATAGGGGTGCTCATATCAAACAAAGGAGAATTGCCAAATTGTAGGTCCGGGATGGAGGACATATCAAAGTTGGATGGCGAGGGCACAGCAGCATTGAAGAAGGATTCCTGCATGTGCACATCGTCTTCTCCTGGCGTTGATGTCGACCCCTCAGAAGCTACTGGACTTGCATCAAGGGCAGGATCCGGCGGTTTATCCAGGACGATCGAATCTGGAGACATCAGCATAAAGCTATATTCTTGGGGTTCTTGCATATCCTCCCTACCTCTTTTTGTCGAAGGCGCCGGCGCAACCTTGTTTGAGAATGTCGCTTCCTCGAATGGTCTCCATTTAAAATCCTTCTTGTAGCCTCCGCACGTAACACTTCTTTTGTAACATTGCTGACATGATGGTTTCGACTCGTCGCATTTGAGGCGCTTTGCTTTGCAAGTTATGCAACCTGAAGATAAGTTTTGTTAGCATGAAGCTCGTGCGGGGGAACTCTTATCAATCAGATGATAAGACATTGGAAAGCGAATCGCACATACCATTTCGACTTTTGGATTGTTTGGGCTTCGTGATGCCCGTCTCTTTCTTCGCTGAAGGATTAGATGCCTTTGAAGTAGATTGCTTCCGTTTCTTCGGAGGTGGGGGTGGTTTGGGTGCAGGTGTGATGACTGGGGAGGAAAGAAAGGCAGACGGAGAAGGTATTGTTATCGTCTCCATCTTAAAGAATTCTTCGGGAGGTACATGGATGAATTGGGAACAGGGAGAGCGAAGGGTTCAACGATAGGAGAAAGAAGAATGGACACGAAGATTATTGGTGTTGGAGAAGGTAAAAGGGAGGAGATGGTCTCTGCTCTGTGGTTTGGTGCTGCGGAGAACTGTAGGAGGGTCCTTGTGATTCTTAGAATTTGAGTCTGCTGTATTTGATAATTATGGTATTGATGTGTTGTTCAAGATTGAGGAAAGAGATAAAGATAGATTCCATAGCTACTTTTCTCAGTAACGAAGGGAGAAGGTCGTACAACCTGTCGGAAGATCAGGAAGTGAAAGATGCGCTGCTCTGGCCTGCCCTGGTATAGTATGGTGGAGGGGAGGGGGAGGAGGCAGATCAATTGCGAGGGAAGAGGCCGTTTAAAGGATAAATGGTAGGTAAATGGCAGATAAATGGCAGGTAAATGATAAACCGCAGATAGTAATCCTGTCAGGGCATCATTTGATTGGTGAAGGCAATGTGTCAGTTTGTGGAGAAAGCTATGAACCTGGGAAGGTTGTCGAGGCTGTGACCGAAATCGCAGCGATGGACCTGGGAGAAGCGCGAGAAGAAAGCTTA
Source organism: Rutstroemia sp. NJR-2017a WRK4 (assembly GCA_002946385.1). Classification (NCBI taxonomy): domain Eukaryota; kingdom Fungi; phylum Ascomycota; class Leotiomycetes; order Helotiales; family Rutstroemiaceae; genus Rutstroemia; species Rutstroemia sp. NJR-2017a WRK4. The sequence continues at coordinate 193,970 of NJPR01000042.1, read as the reverse complement.
GCGAATTGATAAAAGATAGCAGATAGCAGATCGCGAAAGTAAATACATCCGTACCGTGCCGTTGATAATGCAGACCAGAGCAGACCAGAGCTAGACATGCAGTGCTTAGGATCGGTTCTAGACAATGCCCAGTTCTGGGAAGGCGAAGACGGACACGAACCTCCACTTAAGTGATTCAAATTCAAGGAAAAACAAACAGCAGTTCGTCCACGCGGAGAGACCCAGATGCGCTTCATCCAAGGAGCTTCGAGAAGAGTACAGTTATTGTTTTATATCTTCAATTTATCATTTCTCATGTCTCGTTTCTCATCGGCATCCATCGTACCCATCATAAGGTTATTTCTACAACATCATTTCACACATCATATGATAATCCTCCATAGAAGACCAACCAATCCTTGCTTTTCTTTTACATAACCTCCGCCTTTTGTGTATCGAATTCTCAAAAAGTGTGTAGGGCTAGGCGGGGATTTAAAGGAGCTATTCAGCTGATAGGGTGAAAGAGCGACCAGCTTTCGGGCTTGTCATAGATAACAGGAACGGGGTCCCGAGAAGTTGGAGCGAAAGGTAGGGGAGCGGGTAGATCTCGGAGTTTGCGAAAAGCTGATGATGGCAGCCGAGTAATTCCTTGCATGATGGGAGATTGAGGGGTTCGGGATTAGCACAAAAATAAAAGGGCATTATGATAATAATAGGTACGTTACATGAACATGAGTAGGACATTCGAGGGAGTTTGGGCAGCGAAAGGTGGAGACGAACGAACACCTCCACCTCCACTTTCTATCTGTGCTGTATACGACCGGGTTCTTCAGGTTTTCAAGGAATCACATATTACAACGGCTCCTTCGTTGTTGGAGTAGTCCCTTCTGCAATCGTACAATGGATCATATACCCCAGCATTGCTTCCATATCAGTCAATATCTTAGCAAATATTCACAACAGTTGGTGATGGCGTGGTACTGTCAGAAATCTGGCCAGGTGTGGGGGCGGACTGTGCCTCATCACGTATGTTGAGATGGATATAAATTGTTGGTTTCTGAGGACAACAAGAAGCAGGCAAGAGAGGTCGAGGCATCGCCCCCATGACACCGGTGGACCCTCCCAGATTGCCTCTTAGAATCCGAAAGATTTGCATCATTCCGTGGACCAAAGGGTCGACCTGACGTTGCCTTCCATCTACCTCTTTGACCCCTCTAGAACAGACCAATACACACCATAGCTGGAAAGTAAGATGCCATGGCGCCTCCGATGTATAAAGACTACCCACTGAATGTGATCAACACGCCGAAATTTACGACCGGTAAAGTATGATTTCTTGACGCAGGATAGAAGATCACCGCCTGACAAACCGTGTCCGTGCAGACAGATCCGTTCGCCATGGAAGCTTCACATATGGCTTTGAGTCACAACTCCTTTATCCGTGGCTTCAACAGCATTTACCAGCAAGCACCACGTATCCAACTAGCAACCGACAGGAGTGATTTCGTAGGATATTGCCTTGCGTGGGTCGATTGCGTTGATCAACATCACCACTATGCAGAGACAGAATTCTTCCCAGCCCTTGATAAGGCCGCTGGGAAGACGGGACTGATGGCTGGCGCTGTGGACCAACACGGTAACTCGCTATGACATTATAATCCTACAGATGAATACTGGGCTAACAAATGCAGCGGAATTTCATGGTGGTCTCGAGAAGTTCAGGAATTACCTTAAGGATAAGGGCCCTGAGTTTTCCGCGGAGGAACTCATTGCCATCATGGACTCGTTCTCGCAGCATCTCCATAACCACCTCAAGGAAGAGCCTCCAGCGATCACAGAGCTTGCACGCTTTAACACTCCCGACACACCAATCAACATATTGGCGATAGCCGCAGCAGCTGGTAAGAAGCAAGTCAACTTACCTTTCCTCCTCAACACCCTCCCAGTTTTCTTCTTGAATATGGAGAGCGTCCAGTTTGAGAACGGCTTGTGGCACAATAAATTTCCGCCTGTCAATAAACCTTTGAAATGGGTCTTGACCAGGGGTGCGCCCATGTGGCAGAGTCGATATTGGCGATTCTCTAGCTGTACCGCGGATGGTGAGTTTAAGCAGCTAGAAGTCTGATCGTCGGGTATGAGGATGAGGGGCGGTAGTGTTATCTTGGAAAGGATGAAGTTTAGCATGTACGTATTGTGGCAAGGGCCAGGCTGCCAGTGATTACCATTAAATTAATCAGCCCTTGCTGTGAGGTTCCTACATTTTACCTTTTCCACCCGTAAATAGGCGACGTGAAGAAACCATGGGTTTGAAAGCAAGGTTACTATTGCCATCCAAGAAGGTTCTAAGCCCGACAATCACGAGCTCGAGCTCTTGTTCGACGATGTGTCTTGAGCTGTCTAGACACGCCAGACGACCAGTTGTTGGCGATCTTTTCTACTGCACCTCTAAATCAAGACGGGAACGACCATGAGCATGCCGCAAATGGAAATCTAAAAGAAAATGTAAAATGTGTATCTCCTTTCTCGATCCGTGCGAGTAAATGCTTCCCGCAGAACATTTTCGAAATTGCACCACAATATTGACAAAAACCAAGAAAAAATAACTACCCGAAATGCAACCCAGGAAAGAACAGATGCTACTCAAGCATCAATATCATTTAATTAAGGAAAATATCCAACTTACTATCCCCTCGAGGAAAACAAGCCAAGTCGCAGACCCAGTCGGTGAACAACATCCGATATGGCACAATCAGCCTCTGACTTAGCTGAGTGGAAACGTTGCAGGTACTGACTGCATCTTCAGCATAAAGTCTCCAGTCGAAAATACTGGTTCCAGATTTCCGGTCCCACAACCAAGAAGCCAAATTCAGCTGGTGCAATGTCGACGTTACCGCAAGACTCAAAAAAGTCAATTGCTTTCCGCCCCGAACACGACCACCATCATCTTATGCAACAACATAACACAGCTTTCATGACAGCAACCCAACAGCTACAGCTGAAATGAAACTCTTCCCGTCTTTTGTGTTTTCTTCGCTGGCGCTCATGGAACCTGTCGGCCGCACGACGTGGACTTCCAGAACGCATTATTGTTCGCTCGAAATCAATCTCATGCGGTGTGTGTGTGCTTTGCTGCAGAGGCCAGTTACAGCATCAAAAATATGCGGTATGACAATCTCCCCGTTTGATTTTAATCGGGGACAAAACGTCAAAATCCTTGACGATAGACATCTGAAGCTTTGTTACAACCAGGAACTCAACCTCTGCCAATCGTGGATGCTCATGGTTCGAGTTATATGAAGCTTTCGTGGTGCTGGGGTGGAATTGTGCTGTGCTGCCTTTATGATGAATGGTTTGATTACGATGATACTGGTTGATGATGACGATGCTATTTTTGAGACAAGTGGTCCGAGGATAATATAAAAAGTCCCCGATGATCTACCTCCGTCTCATATACCGAGGGTATTACTTCATATTGTACTCACTAACAGAGTACGGTCCCGAGGTCCCCACGTAGGAGTTTGTAACCATAGCCTCAAACCTCACTATTATCTGGTATCTGCGCCGAATGGGCCCGTAAACCAGGAGCAACAAGGTGATCCCTTTTCGTTCTGGATTTGACAACATGTTGACCGACCTTCTCTGCACCTCGATAACCTAGCGGATGGATCGAAAGTTATCGGCGGGATTGAGCTCGACCTGGTCAATGCGGACTACGGTAAAACCAGTGTATGAGGATTTAGCAGCAGTCTGAGACGGAAGCGCCGAAGTTCTGGTCTCTCGCTTGGTTTCATGCAGGCTGAGAAAAAGATGAAGGTATCGTGAAGTTTCTAGAAGGGTAAAGGGGTACGTTGGCGCGAGGTTGTTGGCTACAGTATATTTCTATTAGCAAGTGGTTTGAAAATAGCTGACAGTGGCTGACATGGCGTGGTGATGCTCTGGTACGAGTAGAACCGTACGAAGAAGCGTAGCTCATCGAAATCACCGATCCCGGGTGGGTAAAATTGCATATTTCGCCCCAGAATTGGATCCATTTGTGTCGCTTGCACCGATAGTGATGTCAAAATACGGATGACTCTGATTCATCCCTGTACTAAAAGAGCTTTGATATACAAAGTGCATCATATTATCGCTGGAATATATCCGCATCGAGACTCTCGACTCTCGAGATGTCGAAAGAGCGGGAAAAAATTCATCTGTAGGTTTCATTTCGCGCAAAAGATCTCGACGTCAAGACAAATTTAGACGAAAGGCTCCAAAGTACCCCTTATGCCATTCCCAATCGATCCAAATGCGACGGGAAAAGTTTGCCATGGCGGTAGAGATGTGTGCCAACTGTCCGGAAATAATCGTGTATGACTTACGCTCTTCTTCACCGTCTGAATGCAAGCGCGCGACAGTGAGATGGCTCAGAGGATGGAGGAATGAAGGATTGCGGTCTTTAAGGCAGTCAGATCGGTACTGCACATCCATTCTTATCGACTTATGGATACCCCTTCATCACTCAGCCACAAATTGCCCTTTAATATCTTAAGATAGTTATCGGATGAATTTGACATCCACAAGAACCACAATTAATGATCACCAGAAAGGATGGTACGTCTACTTGTTCGTGTTTCGAACGACAAAAATGGGCATACCAAACATGAACCTGCTCGAGCTTCTTCTCCAATGCGAATTTTCTCTGTGCACGTACCAACCAAATGAAGCTATCCCGAGATTTTTGCTGGTATGAACCCACTGGCAAATGGTCCGATCGCGAGATGGTTCAATTTACACGCTGTCATGTAATGACATTTCTTCGGACTCGGCAGCTGTGAGGCTCTCAGCCACCTCTAGTGCGGGGCCAACCTCCTCACTTGAAGAAGCTTGGAAGAAAGAGGTCCGTTGCTGAAGCTCTAATGGAAGTCCATGCCGCTCGCTAACGCACTAGATAAGCTGCCAAGCCGATCTTTTTGCCAGTCCTTCCGTCAACCGTCGCTGAATTGCAAAGATCTGGTTGGTCTAAACTTTCCACATTTACATGCATTAGTGCCTTCAACGATGGCGTTGCTCATGGTTCCTTGATAACTGTCGAGCCAACCGCCTATTGAGGTAGGGTATGTAGACAAGTAGAAGTAGGCAAGATCATTGCCGCCAGAGGATGGACGTGTCCAGGTGCAGAATGATTGATGCGTTGAAATACCAGCATGTTGATCAGCATCGGATTGATTGAAAGGATTGAATAGTTACCACTTTAAACCTAAGAATGCGGAGGTAACATAGATGGAATATTCATATCGGAGGGCCGACGTTTGCTCAGGACGGACGGGATGGCAGCCATGACCTGCCTCAAAGTAACTCAATTTTGCGAGTGCGACTGCGACCGCGACTAGGAAGAGGAGGCAACGCGGCATGTATCTATGACCTACTCGCCCGTAACCTCACCAACCTAGTAGATGCTATACGCAAGTACAAGTACAAAAAGACCGACATTGAAAAAACACGAGTAGTAATGAGTAGTAATGAAAATCGCATATATCATTGAAAACGTAGCGTTAATTCTAGCTCTAGGTTTCGCTCAGAAATCCGAGATTGGGGAAGATCTCTCGCGTTACCCACGAACTATCTACAGACTTCAGAGGCTAGTCTCCCGCGCAATATCATGTTGTACGAATGAATACGCGGTCTTGATCATCGATTTATGCATTATCGTGACATTCACTTTCCACCACTGCAGACAGGTGCGCCGCCCAGCCACTTTGAGAACCTACACCTACACCTACACCTACACCTACTCCATGCAATCCAGCCAGCCGAGTACCGTCAATTGCTCCTCAGTTTGAGGGGTCGTCAGCTCTGCTCTGATGCAGGTTTTCAAAACGGCCTAGACGGTAGTGTACTATATGTACGGTAGCTGTGCCTCTACCAATGCAGACGTACGGATACTAAGTTATGGACATGGCTGCATTGTACTAATCGTTGCATCTATTTTTGCTGGACTCTGTACATTTTCTGAAACGCCTACATAATCCAATGAATCCATGCTTTTGCCTGTGGAAGTACTGCGCTTCGTGCACATTAATTGCAGCGCATAACCTGGTTCTCCAACATAACCCATAACCTGCTTTTTCCCTCCTCCGCGTCTTCCTCCTGATACGCTGCTACGCTGCTACGCTGCGTTGCTCTTACGATTGTTACGATTCTCCTCATTATTCCAGTGGATAATATCCTTGAATATCCTGGATATCCACGAATATCTTGAATTAATCCTTGGTTTCTCTCTTTCTTTACCGCAAACACACGCCCACTTTTAATTCGCTGGGATCGTCCAAAGGAGCTTTAAGGCCCTTGTCGAGGCTTACAGCCAACATTATTTATCCTTGAAACGCCATACCTGCTAACCTTGCTAACCTGGGTAGCTCGCTACCCTGGTCGACTTTTGAGCATCGACCTTTCTCTTTCTCGTTCATCTAACCTTACTTCTCCATCCAAGGCTACGAGAGGACCAAATATACTTTACCACTGCCATCTCCTCCCCTCTCCTCTCCCTCCTCCTCCTCATTTCTATCCAACATCCAACCTCCACCTCAACCTCCACTCGTTTAATACGATCTTCGTCTCCTCTTCTCTGACTCTCGTGATATCATCCTCTCCTAAGGTTTTAATTAATCTGGGGTTAGTACGACGGTAAATATAAGAGATATGGAAGCGATATAACAATACCCATCAATCGACCTACTGTCTGTCTTCTGAGGTCTTACCCACATCACCGCCATTAATCTCAGCCATGGGAAATGGCCAATCGACTCAGGCCCCAAGGCGGGGCAAAAATAAGTTATCCAAGCCAAAGACGAAGCCATCTGCCGTCCCATCGTCGACCTCCAACACTCCAAACGCAAGTCGTCGAAATTCTGTTATTGGAAAGGGTGCTGTGACTTCTTCGACTGCGATTCCCTATGGCAAGCATCTTAGTATTCCGGAGAGCGCACCGCTAGATACTCTCTCATCATCCTGCCCGGCGCCGACACGTTCGAAAAAGAAGCGAATGAGCATTTTCAGATCAAGAAGTTCGAAGAAAGAAAAGGATATCTTATTCTCAGAGGCCCTTCCCGATCCTATCCCAACTAATACAGCCCCAATTGTTACTGGCCGGTTCGGCAGCAGAACCAATTCAATTAATTCTACTGCGGTTGAGGCACCTTTGGACAAACCCTGGGCGTCGACGCCTAGTTCTAGGTAGGTTACCGTCTTGGTCGAAACATCTCGGGCTGACACAAAAATATAGACCTTCCTGCCATCGCTCGCGAAACTCTCTCCCACATGTCCCATATGCCTCTAGCTCTGATAGCAATCGCCTTTCCCTCGTCTCAGAAGCACTTTCTCCAAAACCAGATTCGGTACATATCGCGACGGGCCTGGCTGGACAGCATGGGGATTTAGACTGGCAACGATCCGATCCGTTATACCAAAGGAGTCAATCTGATCCTACGATATATGCTCCAATTCGTCGAAAGTCACTCCTTCAGCATGGAGTGGCAACAAGACCAAGCATGCCACTGATTACGCGGTCGACCTACCAGAACCAGAGAGCGACATATAGTGATTTTGGAGGATGGACACCACCACCTCTCGCGTTAAGAACGAACATTGATAATCAAAGCCCAGGAGCACGTACGTCAACTCCGAACGATCTCAGCCATATTGGGGCATTCAAATTAGGTTCATTGAGAATCACGAATGGTTCAGCAAGTCCTACACCTAGCGTGGAAGATAGGAGAGCTAGCCTACCGTCAACCGACCAAATGGCCGCGGTTCAAGCAATTACTCAGCACCACGCAGTGACCCAACGGAGTTACACCATTTCAGTCCCCACAGAAGCTGTGAAACCTCGTTGGTCTGTTGAGCCGCAAGCCTTTACCAATGACTCCCATACCGGAAGCAGCTCTCATGATTCTTTGACCATCCATATTCCCAGTGTTAAACAGAGTGTCAGTCCTTCAGTATCGCCCAATAATGCTCATATATTGAGTGTGAATTTTCCAACATCTGATTTGAGCCCATTTTCATTTGTTGCAAGCCCGATCACATCGCCCACCTTGGAGGCGACTAGCAAGAAGACTTCTGTAGAAGATGAGTTGTTCGAGGCGGAAATGTCTACACCCACACTTGAGCCAGCCTCAGGCATTAATAAGAGATCATTCGATTCTGGCTATGGACCTTCACCAGCTACGCCCGAGCAGCAAGTTCTCTCTCGTCCTCAAGGCCCACGTGAATTCGATGCAAGATCTCTGGCCAAGACGGATAGTGGATATAGTTCTTCGACTTCTAGAAGGAATTCAGGAGCGCCAACTGTACCACCAAAAGAGGCTCCGCCGCTTCCTAGCAAGGAGCCTTTGAACAGAGCTGAGAACGTGCGCTTGACTGCCCCAGGGAACCATCCGCACAACATGAATGTTCATGCTATCCCAATGACGAGTCCCAACGCTCAGCTGGTTTCCAGAATGAACAAAGGAGCGTACTTTCCAACCACGAACCAGTCTTCCGCATTAGAGGCAAGTTCAAAGTATCACAGACAGAGTATGCCTGTCTCTCCGTTACTACAGGACCAACGTACTCCCACAAATAATTCATCAAGATGGAGATCTTTGCGACAACGCCCTCAATCCTACCAGGCAAGCTCGCCTCTTTATACAATACAAGCCTTCAGATCAGCTAGCGAGCAGTCAGGGATACCTCCAATTCCCGTTTCCACTGAACGTCATCTTGGTGAGAGGGTTGATAGCTTCCCGACTAAATCTTTTCCAAACACAGAACATATGGGGCTGAGGAGACCAGGCTCGAAAGAAACACTTGCTACTATCATGTCCGTTGGATCCGCCGAAGTTCGAGATGAAGCCACATATGCTAGACTGCATGGCGCGCTTCCACCTGTGCCAGCTTCTATCCCAGAAGAAGATTATCTCGTCGGCTGGAGACCACCTAATATGCGGAGACATACTATGACCCCATCGGCTCCAACCACCCCGAAGACCGAACGACGTTCTTTACACCCATTTCCTACACCTAAATCTCTTAATACATATCCGCAGGAGGATCAAACTGACTTTGAAACACATCTTACTTCAATCGATAATATTTCTTCCAGTTTAGGTGCTTCTCCTTATGATTTGGCACTGACAGCCATGGGCGATACATCCCTAAAGCCAGCTCCAAGAACCAAAAGCATGACCGCTCAATTAGAAGCGCCGGTCGCTCGCAAGGCTGTATTCAAAGCAACACTTGAAGTGTCTCCAATGCCGAGACCAGAGTTAAGCAGCCGGCAAGCATCATACAACTCCATAGCAAATGGAAACCCATTCGCTAATGGTAGCACTGGACCGAATTCGAGAACAAGCTCTTCGGGATCGACATTTACTATCCGTGATTTGCCATCTCAAAGGCGCACTGCCGACGAGGATGCGAAGAGATTGTCGTTGGCCAGGGTTGACCGTGTGAAAAGTCCTCCACCTATTTCCATGCAAACACAACGTAAACCTGTCCCAAGATCGACACCTTCAAGTTCTGAGTACGACAAGTCAGAGAACTCTTCGCGGAACCAGTCTCCTACCAGATTACCAGAAGGAAAGGCGAACCGTGAACAAGTTAGATATCAGCTTTCGGAACAAGAAGCCTTTTGGCATCCAAGTCAACAAACTGATGAGCAGCAACTAGCGGCATACCCTTCAGCTCCGTATACCGAAAAAATGCTCCCACCCCGCTCCCAAAGTGCTCGACCTGCAGCTCAATGTCATCGCCCTTTGCCTGTTCATCACTACACTTTTGACCTCGACAAAGGGCAGTCACGGCGCTCGTCCTACAGCGAGAAAGAATGGGAAATGCATGCCGGTGATTACGATCATACATATGGTTCACAGCTCACCGTTCATACTGTTCCGGAGATCGATGCATCGTATTTTGATGAATATCAACCGTGTAAAGTGGTTGAACCCGCAGACGATGTATTGGTTCTGGATCGATATGCAGGTGGGCTCGGATATGGATACACAAGCGATTACGAATTGAGCAACGCAGGTCAAAATGCTGCGATCATGGCAGCTGGCGGAAAGAAAGGCGTGGATGCAACCAAAGCTTATGGCCTGGATTTCAGTGATGTTCCTGTCTTCCAGCAGCGCGTTAGAGTTGGTGCTTAGTCGTATCCTTTACGCGCCACTTATCCAAGGAGAGCTCCTTCAACATATTTACCATGCCATTCCGAGATTTGCATCTACGAGACGACAAAGTAGTTGCAAGCTCGGTTTGGCTATTCTTATTTATTTCCTTTGTTTAATGATCTAGACGGTTGGGATAGGATCGAAATGGTATGGCGGAATTGGATCGGATACCCGGTGGAGTTATTTTTATATCGTACTCGATATCGTTCATTCATTCTCTTTGGGTACATATTTTTCTTCTTTTGTCATTCATCCACGGTACAGGGCGCGGCTGCATCACCTTTTGCATATAGAAAAGTACAGGCTCGATTCACGGCAGGGCTACTGCGACAGATCTCGGGCAACTGGATAGTGAGGTATGAGTCTTTGTTTTGCATGACTTTGGTGGATAACTTGGGCATTCGAAAGGAAGGGGGAGAGAGAAGAAGTATTGTATATACTGGGAGTGAAGCTGGTGGATATTATTCGATATGAGTATGCATAGTGTTGCGCTGTTGTAGTTATTGAATCGGAATGTGGCGATGAACTTTATCTTTGACTTGCTTGATGTGCTACTGCGTTCTATGATTTTAAAATGTCGCAAGTGATGGCCTATGAATATAATAGCACGGTGAAGTGGTTCCTATCAGCTCGTACCATTGAACTTCTGCCTTTTATCTCTTGATCTTCTCCTGAACAATCTTAAGTTTAGTCAAGGCACAACACACTTTTGCCGTGCTTTCCCTTTAGATGTCCCTGGAAAGAAGCTCAGTTGTAGTGATTCATATAGCAATGAAAATGCAGTAGGTAGTTGTGCTGCAAGCTGCGAAATTCCAAAGAACCAGGAGTATCACGGGAGAGAAACTACTGTTCATTTCAAGCTTCTACATGTTGCGAAGCACTTTTAGTCGAAGGGGATTGAGATCTACATTGTTTGGGGTGCTGGGGGTGTGGAAAATGCCATCTTATTCATGTCATGAAAGGAGTCGAGGATGGATGAGGAAGATATTTGATTAGATCTTGCTGTTTATGAGTCGAAATAACTTAAAACGCAGTGAGACTGACACCATGTTGTGAAGTCATCAACATGCGTGGTTGTGCTCACTTGGTGGTCCTGGAGAAGAGTTCTGCTCAGCGCCCAGTCCCAGTGATAATTAAATGACTGCTCTTATCTCCTTGCGAGGTCACTCTGATGATGAGTCTCCTTGGATCGGGAGACTTAAGCTCGTCTATGAAGGTGCGGTGGCATTCTGAGCAGCAAATGCCATGTGTTTGGTTGGCTAGGGATGATGGCCGTTTAGGTAGGGAGGAGGAAGTAAGTGTAAGGTATACGGACAAAAGCTCGAGGCGTATGCAATACATCAAGCCCCCAAGAGATTGCTGCAGGACTGGTTTGCTGCAATGCAGTGCACGGAATAGAGAAATGGGTGATGAGCGCGATCCGAAGTGCTTTACAGCTGGTGCGCAATGGCCACAATTCATTCAGAGATGCCAAATGGCTCCTGGCTACGATTCTTGCATCCAGCATGCGAGGTACCTCTTTTAGGCCAGGACGGCCTCTTCGCCGGTTGTATCGATTCTGATGATGCCGTGGTTGTTGAGGAGAATATAAAGAGAGATATATTATGCATTTGCTCGATATCAAAGGAAATATGTCAAATATGCAGTAGGATGAAGTCTCACTTACGGTTAACCTCGAGCTCTACTCGTACTTACAGATAACTGAGTGTTTTCCTACTTGGATATAGGTAGGACCTAGGACCTAGCATAGATGAGGATATGTTCTATATTCAAGGGTAGATTAAGAAAAGTGTTGCATCCCAGACTAGTAGTTTGGTCATATGCTCAGAGAATTGGGACTATATGCAACAACGCTCGAATTATTAACACAAATGGTAAGCGCCCCTTACTTAGACGACAGGTCAACGCCCTCACTCCAATAAGTCACAAATGACGACGTCCGAATTGCGATTCAGTTCCATACTATTGCTCATGGAGAAGAGGCGGGGTAGAAGGAACAAGAAGATCCGTTGCATATCACTGGTTTAAGTGCGTTCATAGCGAATGAAGACTTAAATGAAATGTAGTCGAAGCCTGGTATTGGATAGCAAATACCGGGCAGATGGCGTGTCAAGCGGTTATTTCGGACAGCACCTAGTATGCGTGGATATTATTTCCTTTAACCTTGATAGTGTTTCGCCGGTATGTTGTAACTCAGAAAGAATACGGGCGAATTGCAACCGACTTCATAAACCTATGAATTATCCTGCCATTTCTTCCTGCGACCCAAACCAAAGCATGACCTGCAATACCCTGGTCAATATGTGCTGAGTATTTGCAGAAGGTCGGTGATCGTAGGCGTCGCGTTTACATGTAGTGTTTCATCTATTCGAAAAACACGATGGGAATCGAGGGTATGATGCCACGCTAAGTGAAGATCACTCCTGTCGCGAGGAAGGGATAGACTGACTGAGTCGCAGGTCTTCGAGAGCGCTTGTTCGCGTATGGGTCTCGACCCTCGATGTTGCCAGTCTTGCTCACTCGTTGTGCTGCCGTTGTTGCTTCCTCCCTTTTTCAGAACAGCAACGATGAGATGACAACGGTCAGCGGTCTGACACGTTGATTTTACCCAAGCAAAACAATGAGAGTCGAGGCTATGAAGTCGTTGCTAACTCACCGTGCAATAATGTGAAAGGCTTCGTGACGTCGCTGCAGCTGATTCAGGGTAACCCTAAGTAGTGGCTCTAAGTAACTAGTAGCGGGAAAGAAAGACTAGGCATACTAAGCTCTAATTGTCATGCATAAACCCCTAAAAATAATTACCTCGGTATTATTGGTTGAGCTTATCTTATCTGGCATGGCCGTAACAAAATCTTCAGACGCCAAAAAAGTCGAACATTTTCTTTCTTTCATCCAATCACACGATATTCAATCCTTCTGACCTATCAGTGAGACATCAACCAAGTGATCTCCAAACATATCTATCCCCCAGATCCGCCCTCGCCGCCTCCATACTTTTGGCATCTCTTCAAATATTCTTCGCATTTCAGGGGCCTCAATTTTCTACACATCATGGAGCTGCTCAATAGCTTATCGCAGGATTTGACTCTACAAGAAGCCTTATCGGGCATTTTTGGGAGCGTCAGCTTGGCTACTTGGATATTCTTGTTGGTGAGTAACACAAAACCATCCCATCGCGTTTCTTGGTAAAAGGTGTGTGTCGATCGTCATATTGACAGAATTCCTAGGTGCCACAACTTATCCTGAACTATAGGACGAGGAGCGCAGAGGGGATCTCGTTGGCTTTTCTGTTTGTTTGGCTCTTGGGAGACATAACCAACCTATCGGGTGAGTCTGAAAGGAGATTTGCAGAATCTCAGCATCTACTCCATGTATCATCATCGAGCTTGTGAATGGATCAAGTGTACTGCTTGAAATTCACGGTGTCTCCTACGCTTTCTCAGGAGCTGGCAAACTACGTCACACGACCATCACGTGCACATACTGACGTCTATGTAGGTGCACTTTGGGCTGGTCTGGTACCTACAGTCATTGCTCTGGCTATTTACTTCTGTTTCGCCGACTTTGTGCTCATCGGGCAATGTCTTTACTACAATCGTGTCAATGCCCAAAAGCTTCAAAGCCTGGAATCAGCAGAGCCCAGCACACCAACAGAGGAGGATGCTCTACTCACTCGTCGCCGAAGTAGCAGTATTGGACTACCTGGATCGCACCGGCGTCGCTCTTCGACGATGAGTTCTAACATGGACTATCATAATGATTCCCTTACCAAGATCACCGAGGAAGACGATTCAGCGACTACGAACCCTTGGCTCAAAAACACTCTAAGCATTTTGGCAGTCTTTGCTGCAGGAACGGCAGGATGGGTTATCGCCTGGCAATCTGGAGTCTGGACTCCCACTCCCGAGAATGGACACGGTGCTCCGAAGGCGAACGATGTTGCTGTTGGGGCCGAAGTTCTAGGATATTTTAGCGCAGTCTGTTATCTTGGGTAGGTCCCATTCTCGACACAAAATGGGCATGATGCTAATTGTTGTAGGGCACGTATTCCACAAATTATCAAGAATTATAAGGATAAATCATGCGAAGGTAAGTTTTCCATGGTGTTGGGACGAGCTTTCAGGTTCTAACTAAACGTCGAAGGACTCGCTCTTCTATTCTTCCTTCTTTCTTTAATGGGCAACCTCACCTACGGTGCTGGTATCTTATTCCACTCTCTAGAGAAGGAATATCTGATCACCAACACGCCGTGGTTAATTGGCTCCCTTGGGACGATGGTCGAAGATGCTATCATCTTCGTTCAGTTCCGAATGTACGCGCCAAAGCCAGCTTCGACGTTGGCCATCGACGACGAGTAATAGTTTCACCAGTTTTACCAACAAATAATCAAGCGCCGTGTAAAGATAACAGCATTAGGATAAGGCGTTCAGAGAGTGTGTATGTTTTATCATCTTTATATAGCTAGCTTGGGGGAATACTACATGGATGATATAATTGGATATTGGTAAAGCAACCTTATTGTATTCATAAATCCTATAAAAACATTTGCAGCACTGCATGATTGTTCCGATCTTAGTCTCCTTCATATCATTTAATCGAGTCAGTTCGTGATCATCGACTGCAAAATTGCTCTGTTGCTTCTTCGCTCTCCCAAAGTCATGCCAAGCATAGGTTTTCAAATATAACCCCGCCAAGCCACATAATCTCGATTCCGAATCCCATACGGCAAAGCGCGGAAATCCCCCTTTGTGTAATTTCAATTGACCTTAGGTTACAGGTAAAAGCAACTTCATTCTTCATTCTCTGCTTGAATTTCAGTCACTCATTAACCTTGTAATATTTCGATTGAAAGTTGCTATCTTGGTGCTTTCGCAGTCACTCCTTTCGTACAACCAAGCAGCTGATTGGTTCTTTCCTTACAAAATAAACAACCCCTACGATAGGACGACGCGTCTTCTCTCCACATCAATCCCTATAATTCCACCTCCGCAAACCGGCTCAAGATGCCTTCCATTTCCACCTCCGCAATTGCCTTGCTCCCTTTCGTCGTCTCAGCCGTCTCAGCAGCTGGCACTCTCGGTTTCGCACTCGGCGACAAAAAGCCAGATGGAACTTGTAAATTCCAGGCCGACTACGAAGCGGATTTCAAGACCATCTCGAGCAGTGGCAGTAAGCTAGTTAGAGTTTATGCTGCTAGTGATTGCGACACTGCGAAGCAAATCTTGCCTGCCGCAAAGTCGAGCGGATTCCAGGTTGTCTTGGGAATTTGGTATGTCCTTTCTCCTTTTCTCACGACCACAGATGTTCAATGGATGGAATGCTAATTTATTCTATGATCATAGGCCTGATACGGAAGATTCTTATGCGAAGGACAAGGCAGCAGTACTGGAATATGCTCCCAAATACAGTGACCAGGTGTACGCCATTACCGTAGGAAGCGAGTCGTTGTACCGTGGAAACTTCACAGGGAGTGAGCTCTCGGAGAAAATTCAGGATGTGAAGAAGGCTCTTGGTGGACACTTCAAGGTCGGCACCGCAGACAGCTGGAACAAATACATGGATGGAACTGCAGATGCTATTATTCAAGGAGGCGCTGATATTTTGTGAGTGCTCTCAATACTCGACCAGTTCGCTCCAGGGAACTTTATACTTAAGGAGGCGCACCGCAACAAGTCAAGACAAGCTAACAAACGTCTAGGTTGTGCAACGCCTTCAGTTATTGGCAAGGACAGGAAATTAAGAATGCCACCCACAGCTTCTTCGATGATATCATGCAAGCCTTCGGACACATTCAAGACGTCGCCGGGTCTGCTAGCTCTGGACCAGAGTTGTGGGTTGGTGAGACTGGTAAGTTTATTTTCGCCCTTTCTAAATAAAACCCACGGAACGGTGGCTGACAACGATTAACTACAGGCTGGCCAACAGCAGGCTCCAAATACCAATCCGCAGTTCCTGGTGTCTCGTCCGCTCAAACTTTCTGGAGCTCCGCCATTTGCGGTATTCTCGACTGGGGTGTGAATGTCTTCTCTTTCGAGGCCTTTGACGAACCATGGAAGCCAGTCTCTACTGGTCAAGATGGATCAGTCGCTGATGAGACCCATTGGGGTGTCTGGAACTCCGATAGAAGCTCCAAGTACTCTGTTACTTGCTAAAGCGACTAGATATATGGAAGATGTGTGTTCTTCCGCTGAGATATTGGCCGAAGTATGTGCAGGGGATATGTCCAAAGGGAGCTGTCGGCGTTTTAGAGAGCTGTGAGCGGGGGATATCCCTCAAGATTTAGATAAATTGTGATTCTGCAAGTTGAGATACCATGTACTAGTTGTCGAATTTCCTTACTAGTTTGCACCTGAGGGTATCATTTTCGTATTTTTCTGTATAGACTGTATCTCTAGCCAATGCGCAGTAGTTGCATGTATAAGATTTTTCCACTACTGATTCAGCCAAATCGTATTCGCCAGAGTAAAGCTATTTAAAACTACAGAGTGCCTGTCACTATTCACAGAAGTTCGAGATGGCCATACGAGTAAGTGGCGTAGCACCACCACCTCCGCATTGCATTGCATTGGCGGGCCGGATCCTACTGTACATGATGACCGTCATTGAGCGTTGAGATTGTGCCCCCCTGCCTGCTAATGAGATAGTTCCACGTTGCTGCATGAGCTGGTGCTGTTGATTCTATGAGTAGCTTGGGCGTGCAGCGAAGTATTCTGTACGGAGGTAAGCACACAGTTTTATTTTAGCTGCATCGGCACGCCTAACAATGGGTAGAGAGCTCCTGGCTTCATTTCTCTCAGAGCTCCTACCACACTTGCGATGCTTTAGGTGCTTTTGCTTTGGTGCTTGGTGCTTGGTCCTCCCGCCGCAGCGAGTAAAATCCCTGTACGAAGCTCCCGTACACAAGAAGGCACAGAAGTCCCAAGGATCAATAGCTCACAGCTCATAAGGTTAGACAACTATGAACCTGGGAACAATCTCATTTAATATCAAATCGAAGGTTCGTAGAAGCAGAAGCGGAAGGGTCACTTTGCGGAAGTAACCTATACGAGTGGCTTCTCCCTAGGTTCGTCCCAATTACATCGCATGAATATCCATTTGCCGGCTCATCTCATACTCTCGTCATCCACCACCTATCCATCCAATCCTGGGGTTCCAGTCCAGAGCTTGACTAACAAAATTAATCGCCAGCAGGACCTCAGTAACCTTACCTCGAGACCTCTCTTTCACCAGTGAATTCTTTGATTGCACACAGCACTTCGTCAACAACACCACTTTTCCCCTGGAACCTATCGAATGTCGCTGGGCAACAATTCTCCATGTTACTTATGTTTTTCGTGGTAACCTTACCTATCCTACCTTCAATAATTGTATCGTAATTGTTCTTCCGATTCTCTCCATGCCGTTTTCTACCTCTACAGAAGTCTCACTTCCCTGCCATTCAGCGATCTCAAGCAGTAACCCCGGGCTTCACCTGTCAATCTTTAATTACCGAAACGCGTCGCGATAGACCAAGAAAACCCCCAAATAATTAATTGAGGGCGCCGGAAGACTAAAACTTCCAAAATATCAACAAAACTGCAACAGCAACAGAGGTGTTCTCTCGTCGAACGGAATTTCTCGAAGTTGTCCTTTGAAGAATATCTACATGAAGAACGGTTACGGACGATTAATCTTCGTCTGTACTGTTCTCTGATAGCGTGGTGAGTTAGTTTTCTTGACCTAAATGTTTTTTCGGTCCCATCAGTCCTGTCGGCAAAATGCTGGAAAATGGATAAAGGACAACTGTGTTAACACATGCCTACTCTATCGCAGTCAATATTTCGACACTGTCTTCATCCTCTTCGATTTCCTTCCGTACGACGGCAGAGGCAGGATTCGAACTTGAATATCCTGATCCTTCCAAGTCCCCTGCATTGTCGACAACTTCAACCGCTGAGGGTGGAGGTTCGTCTCCTATCCTTCCACCTCTACCAGAACCAACCATCAACGGACACACTCTCGATCTCCTGAGAACGCCCCCGTCAGGACCGCCTTCGGAACCTCGCACGGATACTAGCGTTTTTTATACGGCTAGTTGGGGATCGCCTTACCTAGACCCCTTCGAATCTTCAGTGGGGACTCGATCTGTCTATAGGAGCGCATACAGCGAAGCATCTGAGGACTCGGAGGATCTGCCAATTCGACATCTTGAGTTGCACACACCTTTCCTGCGTCCTCCGCCACCTTTCACAAGGTCTCAGACTGAGCCGGATTTTGTGTCCCACGACGGTCTCATCAGTGCTGCGGTGCTTGCCAATCGAGCACGTCGCCCAGCTCATCGATTGACCGAGGATTGGATACGACAACACACCGGAGGGGAATCTACAGAGAGGAACAATTGGCTCAGCGACGATCAGGCTGAGAGTGAGAACTCTTCACTGAGCGGATCATTCTCGGGAGACGCGGCAGACTCATTACACCCCGAGTCCGATCCAAGGACCCCAACTTTGCATAGGGTTTTGCCGTCCGGCGAACAGTCGATGCGGCGTCATAGGAGACAGGACACGGGGGAAACTTTGACACAGGCAGATATTGTGACCTTGATTGAGCAGGAAACCCCCAATATGGCGACCAAAAATGAAAATGCTTCGGAGACGAGGACCTCAAATGGCGCATCTGTTGATGAGAAGCCGTTACCTCCCCCCCCACAAGCAGAGCAATGGGCGACAAAAGCTCTACCGCGACCAACATCTTCCTCCTCTACTCTTCCACCACGACCCAAAAAGAAGATACCATGGAAAGGTAAGAACATATTAGTTCTGCTTCCATGGGACAACGAGCGCGGAAAGCGAGGTGGGCCGCCAAAACCAATGACTGCCAAGGACGTAGCAGCGATGTTGAAGGACTGGGAGCAACTAGGTTACGATACTACAGGATTCAACTTGGGTGCAGATGGCGACGGCGAAGGCGATAGCGGTCCTGGCCAGAGTCGCATTGACTGGCCTCTTAGGTCGGATATTGAAGTTGAGAGAGCCCAAAGGAGTTTTCGAGTTAGTATTCCGGACAGACGAGGTAAGAAAATTAGATGTCTTCTTCTGTGTTATGTGTGAGGGAAATTTATTCCTTGCTTCGCTTGAACAAAATTACCCCTTCATTCATCGAATTGCTAAGATCAACGACATGCATCGTTTCGCACTTTGATGACATTGTTTTTATTATATATACTAATGGACTGGATCAATATAGAATGGGACGCCTACGTCGAAGAATTAAAAGAAGCCAAACTACGGGCGCTAGGGGTATCGCTTGGTGACGACGATCCTCTTCCCACAATATCTCCTGCTATACCAAACCTCAGCCGCCGTACTTCGATGCAATACCCTTCATTGCCTTTCTCGCCACCTTTACCAACCTCATCAGCCGCAAGTAGTCACCTTGCTCACAATTCACACCTTCCATTTTCACCAGCCATGATAGCTGGAAATGGATTGTCTACTAGTCAGAGCTCAAATCAAGGATCAATTGCTTCTCCCGCATCCATGCACGCACATTTACATGGAAAACTTGGCATGCGGCACAACTCGGTATCTTTCGGGCCCAGCGGGGATCATCCCTTCGGCTCCCCGTTCCAATACCCGCGACAGTCATCGCCAGGTGTCTGGTCCCCACAACAAATGCTTTACCAGCATGGCCATCGTGGTGGGTCGCCTTCTATGCATAATTTGGGTTCCATTATATCACCTGCTTCGCCCCTTTCTCAGGACGGATATCCTCCACCCAATGATCTCATGTCGCAGCGACAGCTTTTACTGCAAAATCAGTTACTGGCCGCTGGCCCACGCGTTTCCCCACGCCTTCAAGAAGTCCGCGAAAGTGAAGATGAACATATCCATGAAATGCAGAGCAAGAGCCCTTCTAAAACTCCAGAAGCGCGGCAACCTATTAAGCACAATTCGAGCGCAAGCCTACAAGAGGAAATTGACGCCGCCGAGTATCATCTCGAAGAGCAATTCCAACGACAGCTTGACGGCGATGACTACAGTCCTCATTCTAACAACGGAGACATGGACAAGGTATTTGAGAACAAGCCTGCGCCTCACGTGAGGACTACTTCCATTATTGGTGGTGGCATTGGATCTTCTCGTTTCGTGGACGATTCCCGAGAAGGCCCTGTCTTGCATCATCCCCAGCCTCATAACCGCGGACATTCTTTATCCCAGCGTCCATTCCAAGATACTGAGGACATTTCAAGTGGTGAATCAAAGAATGGGTTACGAGGTGCGAAGGATGCTGGCAAATACGATCTGTCTGATATCGAAACCAATCCTAGCAATCTTGGAACGCCGACATTACAGAGTGGTATTCCTGTGCATACTCACGATCGGAATATGTCTGTAGCGAGCAATCCATGGATCGATGCTGAATCGATACAAAGTAAAGTCAATCAAGGCGCTCATCGCAGCAAACCCTCTATGTCAACTCTGAATGTGGCCGCAAAACCTTTCAAGTTCGATCCGTCCAGCTCGTTCCAGCCGAGTCAATTTTCTTTCATAAACAACAACAATTTCCAGCCCACGACTTCTGTTAATTTCGCAACTTACGCTCCACAGGGACATTCTTTCGGCGGTGCAAACAACAATAGCAACCATGTCATGAAGAACTCCTTCAGCAAAGTCAACGCAGCTGCTCCTGCATTCGCACCTGCAACACCCGCTTTTACTCCTAATCAAAGCGATTTTAATTTCACTGGACCAACTTTCAGACCAGATGCACCCACCTTCACACCTTTCAGCTCCAATAACTTCTCGAATTCTATGAGCGACACTTCTGGAAATGAAGCTCACAAATCCTCCATATTTGGCAACATTGATCTCAACTCGATTGATGTTAGTAGGGCTGGCAAAAAGTCAAAAGCAATTCCTATTGTGCGGCCAGACAGCAGCCATGAAAAGGAGAATGAAAGTCAAGGCGCTGAGGATGAATGGGGTCGACCTAAAAGAGATGAGAGCCGTGTCAAAAGGATTCGCGGGACAGATGATGATGGTACATCTGTACCAGTATTTGCCGAGCCTTCTCTCCCTCTTGGAGAAGCTACCTGGGAACAATCACCTCCAAAGAATGTTTCCGCTCTAGCCACACAAGCCGATAAGGAGAACCTTGAGCCTGTTGGCGAAGAGTCTGAAGAACTGCCTGAAGCCGGCTTGAGCGAGCAGGCGGAACAAGGCGAAGCCGAATTTGAACCCTTCGAATTCCATCAACAAAAATTGGCCGAGGAGTTCAATGCTGCGCGCCCTTTCTCGTCTCACACTCAGGATTCGGGTAAAAAGGTTGATGATTCCGAGGACGACGAGTCTGTTCTTGGCGAGCAAGCACATTCTAAGACTTCGTCAATTAGCAGTCAATACGCACACAAGAAGTCGATATCTTCGCTTTCGGCGAATGCAAAACCTTTCGAATTTCAGCCTGCGGGCAACGTTTCTTTCACGTCCGGTGAGAGTAATGCCCCTAAACTCGCGCCAGTTGCCCCTCCTCTTCCCAAAACTGGACTCGCATCATCGAGATATGCATCGAGTCCTACGCGACCCGCCGCAACTACGAACGACTCACCAATCCTTCAACCCGAGGAAGCTCCTCAGTTCCAAAATGCGCTGCCTCAACCTCAGAGTCCTCCTCAGTATGAAGAAGAAGCCAATCAATCTTCAGAGCTAGAAGAAGGCGAGATTCCTGAGTCTCCCACATTCGAAGAGATCGATGCAATGATGACGCACATGAACCAAGCAGAGAGATCAATGGCAGGTCATATGAGTGATAGCCCTGGGTGGCACCAATCGAGCCCTACAAGGCAAATCCAACTCCCAATTCCTATGTCATCGCCAATTCGTTTGAATCCGCAGCAACTCCTGCGTAGCGACGCTCCCAGTCCCAGCCCCCGTCGTTACAATTATTCTGCAGTTATGGATTCGCCTGATAGAATCTATGGTCAAGAACAAGATGACCCATTTGCAGATCCACACTCTACAGCAGCTCTAGGATCACCAGTTCATCGCCTCAATACCGGAACGAGCCTTCCTGTTAGTGATTGGGATGATGTTCTTAGCGAGGGCGAAGAAATTAAGCTGCAAGAACGCGTTGGCTTTTTTGACAATCATGTTAACGACGTTGTTGGGGGATTATTGGCCGAGAGGCTTGATCCTATGGAGAAAGCTTTGGAAGCCATTCAGATGTCACTTCAGATGTTCTCCCACTCTGGAAGAGCTCCTTCGCACCGCAGAGACAGGCGCAGTCTATCTGGTGCGCTTAGTGATGCTGACGATGAAGATGACGAGGACCCCCAGAGCTCCATGAGCCCACGAAGGAATACTAAGCTCGACAAGATAAGAACCGTTGTACTTGATGCCCTTAATACTCACCAGTCGAGACCTCAGAGTGCCATTACACCAACCGCTCCATCTGCTTTCCCAGACTCGCACAGTATACTTCAAGCTGTTGAAGAAATGAAGCAACAATTTGACCAGTCTATGCGCCCCGATTTCCGCGCGGAGAATCTCAAGACTATTGTTGAAGAAGCTATCGAAAACCGTATGCCTGCTGCATCCAACACCGATGATTCTTTGGCTGCTAAGTTAGCAGAGGCGGAGGCGAGGATTGCCACCCTTGAGGAAGAATCCAGATATAGGCTGGAAGAACTTGAGCAGAAATCGGAGGCTAAGATTTCGGAGCTTCAAGAGAAACTCCATCGGGCTGATGAATGGGTTGAAGAAGAAATTCGAAAGCGCAGATCTGCTGAAGATTCCAAAGCCATGACGGAAAGGCTCATGGCAAGCTCATTGGAAGAAGAAACACGCCTACGACACCTCGTGGATGAGAAGACGGCGAAGGCCGAGAATGAAATAATTGACAGGAGAAAAGCTGAGGATCAACTTGCCGAGGTTCAAAGACTCCTGCGTATCGCATCTGAGGAAGAAGATCGCCTTCGTGATGTCTTGATGGAGAAAGATGCTAAAGTCAGACAAATCTCAGAAGAGCGCGACTATAAGGTAAGGAGCGTCGAGGAATCAAGAGGCAAGACGACCATGCGTATTGCCATGCTGGAGACTGCCCAGGAAAATGCTCGCAAGACCGAGGCCGATCTTACCGCAACAATCCATATGGCAGAATCGGAATTACGAGAATCACGTGCTCTTGCTCACCGATGGCAACTAGAGGCCGAAAGCGCTATGGAAGCTGCCAAGCGACACAGCGATGACGCCGAACAAGCCAATGAGACCAACAGAGACCTTCGGAGGACCATCGAGACCCTGAAGAACCAGATGGAGGAAAGTATCCGCGTCCGCGAATCCATGAGATCGAAATTAATGGATTTGCAGGAGGATATGGCTAGAGCCGCCCGTAATATTTCCCACGAGAATTCACGACGTGCCAAGAAGGAGCAAGAGCTGCTTGCCCGACAAGAAGTCCTTGATGCTAAACTCCAGGCCGAAGCAAGAACCCGGGAACGCCTGGAAATGGAGATTGAGCGGCTTGAAAGTGGCGAGCGACAGGGAATGCGCGCCGTCAGCGAATGCAAGAGGCTGGAAGCTCTCGTTGCAGAACTCCGAGATGAAAACCACGCAGCTCAGAAGGATGTTCTTCGATACAAACGCGAATTTGGGGAAGCCCGTGAATCTGGTCTAGCAGAAGTTCAGCGCACGAGGAAATACATGCAAGTTGAGGTAGACTCTGCCAACAACCAGGTCAATGTTGTCAGGGAAGAACTTGAGAATCAAATCTTAAGTCTTCGCAACCAAATTGATCTAGTCAAGTTAGATGCCGAAACCGCGAAGGAACAACATGAGATGCTTCTAGAAGAGGCGCAATCTTCCAAGCAAAGATTGGTCGATGAACTCCGTCGGAAACATCAGGATGAGATCGAAGACTTGGAGACCCAGCACGCGCGACGACTCAACAACGCGATCGAGGATGCCCAACGTTCAGAGCAACACCTGTTAGAACGGTTGAGTCTCTCGACAGCTAAAACGGAGCATCTCCAAGATCGTGTATCCCATCTCGAGGACAAGCTTGAGATTGCCAAGTCTGCAGCTCAGGCTGCTGCAGGAGCCGCGAAAGCTGCAAGGTCGGCAAGCGGGTCGTTACCCTCGCCTGCTATGCCAGGAATGACATCTCGTGCTGCCGAAGCGCCAGAGAAGATTTCGCCTCAAGCTTTACGTGAATCAATCATGGTTCTCCAGGAGCAACTGCAAGATCGTGAGCTCAAGATCGAAAGTCTCGAGCAACAACTTTCCGGTGCCGATCCAGACGCGGCACTTAAGATCAGCAAACGCGACGATGAAATCATGTGGCTTCGCGAACTACTTTCTGTAAGGAAAAGTGATCTACAAGATATTGTAAGTACTTTGTCGCAGAACTCTTATGATCCCGACAGCGTTCGCGATGCAGCCATTCGCCTGAGCGCCAATCTGCAGATGGAGGAACAAGAGCGCGAACGTGCAATGAACGGCGGTTCTTCCCTCAACCTTCCAAATATCGCAGCTTCTATCGCAGCAAGTCCACGTGTTGCTCAGGTCGCAAACGCCGTGGGACCACTTGCAGCCGCCTGGGGTAACTGGACACGCAAGACGAAGGAACAGAACAAGGAACAGAACATGCCCGCGAATGCAAGAAAGGCAGTTGAGAGCAACAACAATTCCACGCCTAGCAAGGCTGGAAGTAGCTCTGGCTTCTTGAGCGGACTGATGACGCCACCCGCGAGCAATAACAGACTCACGGACACTCCTCCTGGAGCGCCGGGCCCTGTTCATCCTAGAAGAGAACCTACAGCCTTTGCGAGAGAGAATTCATTGAGTGCATTCAATGCCACCGGCCAGCGATTCACCGCTGGTCAATTAATGGGCCGTCCAGGTATTTCCACACCAAGACGTGCCGATAAAGTTCCGGTCCGGAGAGAAGTGCCAAGCACGCCACCAATAATGAAAAGTAGCAGCTATGACAATGATGCTGTACCACGTGGAGAAGAAGCTAGCAACGGACACGCCCTTGGTATGAGTCTCGGGGAAGAGCTTGGCGATTTTGGAAGTGATGCGGGCTTTTATGATGATGACGAGAGCACTGTCGATGAGATGGCTGGAATCTACTCTGGTGGATTCGGGCGGTGATGTCTATCGTCAATGTAATCAGGATTTCTTTTGTCTTTCTCACTATTTCGATTTTAATTTGCCTTTCTGTATTGCTTTCTTGATGGGGGTACAAGGATATGTGTGGGGACGAAGGCCTTCATTCTTTCATTGCCCTTCTCACATCACTGTCGTTTATAATTACATATTTATACATATAATATGTAGATAATTATTCATACTTTAGTTCTAGAATGATACCCGGATCACATTAGGAGGAGCGACAAAAAGAATTTGAGCACGCTTTGGATAATAGATTAGTTTCATCTGTCAATACTCAAAGAGATTTTAATATACTACGGGACAATATAAGTAGGATGTCTAGAGTCCTGTTGCCCTCTACTACATGTATCAAAATATTATTTCCGATGCCGATATCTGTCCGAAGTAGTGAGGGTTCACACACTCCACCCAATTCCCGCCGAGCTTCCACAATGTCTTGATCCACAATGAAAAGTCCTTGATATCAAATATCTTACACGTCCATCATATTGTTCAGGGGTCCTCTAAGTCTCCAGGCCACTGCACAAGTCATTGGCTCACCGCACAATATCCTCGCATCCTAGATTCCAAGGCTGGACAGTTCTGTCACGTCAGCCCACCCTGAACGAAAACTGTACTATACACACCTCACCTCTCCCGGCCTCACTTCACCATTCGATCAACCCAAATTAAATCCCCCAGCCAAATCATCTCCCCAATCCATACCCCTTCAAGCAATAACTTATTACCAATAAGCCAGTCAGAGGCTCAGAGCCAGGGTGCGACCTTACCGCGCCTGCAGCTAATAAGCTGCTGTTCCAGCTCTAGGTCAGTTCTCGTAAATGAGAGGACTCGTTAATGGTGTGGGTTCGTTCGTATATCACTATCGACCAAGAAAAGAACGAGCATCATGGCCGGCAATGTGGCGTTGGTTGTTGAAACTACTTCAATGAGCTTCTAAATGACTATGCAGACTCTATTCGGAGACTCGGAGTCTTGGAGACCAAAAGCACCATCAGTGACGATGATGGAGAGCATTCAGTGTGCGGCCTCTTCTGACCCTCTGGGTCAGTGGTCACTATCGGGACTTTACTTAAATTTAAAACTTGTTGTCAAACTGTTGGTGATTCTATATTGCGGCGCAGCTGATGTATAATTGGTGCTGGTCCTCTGGATAACTAGACACAGTCACTTTACCTCCCCCGCCATCTTCGAACAGATTGTCTCCGATTTTTCTACCGCTATAATAAAACATGACTTCACATTCAGAATTCGAAGAGAAAATGGAGGGAAGAGCCGTTGCTTCAACCTTCGCGGATAAAGTAAAGCAAAGAACCAGTTTGGAATCCTTGGGATTGTATGAGCCGTGGGCTAACATTAACAGTCCTCATCACCGGTGTGAGCCCAAACGGACTTGGAGCAAGTCTTGCACAAACGTTAGCTGCCCAAAGTCCAAGCCTGCTCATCCTTACTGGAAGATCTACAGTAAAGGTGAAGGCAGTCGAAAAAATCATCAAAGCGACATATCCAAATGTTCCGATTAGAATTCTCAAGCTTGATTTGGTATCCTTCGACTCTGTTCGTTCCGCGGCTGCCGAGATCAATGCATATGACGAAAGGAGCATCGATATTCTTATAAACAATGCAGGCGTGATGAATATTCCAGAGCGCACGCTCAGTGCGGATGGTTTTGAGATGCATCTGGCAACCAATTACCTGGGAAGCTTTCTGTTCACCAGTCTCATAATGGACAAGTTGACGGCTAATGACGGGGCTCGAATTGTGAATATGAGTAGTAATGGCTACATGTTTTCACCTTTCCGTTTCGCAGACTACAATTTCGAGGGAGACCCTCTTCCAGAAGAAGAAAAGCCCCCGAAAGCCCTCTGTGAAGCATATGGGCTTCCATGGGCCTAGGTTATCTTCCCACAATCGCATATGGTCAGAGCAAAACCGCAATTATCCTGTATTCCGTACAGCTATCCAAGCTCCTCGCCAACAAAGGGGTCACGGTTGTTTGTGTGCATCCTGGATGTCTGTGTTTCTTTCCATTTCTGCATCTTCCTCGTGCTAATATTTCTACTTCAACAGCCATAGCCACTGACCCATGGAGGCATATGTCTGAAGAGTGTACCGAACAAATTTTCACCATGATGCCCATGAAAACACCGAGTCAGGGCATCAGCACAGCTTTAGTTGCGGCTCTCGATCCTAAACTCTCAGGTAAATCAACATTCCATGTCAAACATTTGTCATACCCATGAAATCACCTGATTACTATCATACATCAGGTTCGTCGAATCTGTACCTCGAAGATTGCCAGGCCTAACATCTTCTTGAGTTCGTGACAGATGGTCATCATGCAGAAAAGCTTTGGCGACTAACAGAGAATCTGGTCAAACAGACCTTCTCGCTCTAAAGCACGACTGCATGATTCAGTATCCGAAGTCATAGCCAATGATCTGCATCGAATAGACGAATGCCCGAGGAGTAAATGATCTGTGTTGGGAAATGGCTGCCGTGCTAGTGCGCTGGATTATTACTGCTGTTGTGCTGGGTGTTCAGTTGTGGCGGGAAGGTGCTACCAAGATACCATAGCACTGGCTCTCTTCGTTAATCTAATACCTGCTCATCTGCTTCGTGGCAAGTGTTTCTGAGGTCCTTGTTTCACCACAGTGACTTTTCTCGTCTCGAAACAATAGCAAAAAGCAGGCGAATCATGATTCAGCTAATGAACACCGATGTAATCACAAAGTCTGTCACAGAATGAAAAGTACCTCCAAGTTTCTCATGTAAGATTGAGCCTAGGAGTTGCAGCAACGTGAATGACCTACGAGGCCGCGAGTTGCTGAATCAAGACTTATTCCATCCGCAAAGTAACTCTGAGCAGATGCCAGCGTTTTCCTGAACTGTGCGAGCTATACCTAAGACTCAAGAGAATGGGTTTGAGAATAGGTATCTGACGCAGTTGGATCACCATATATGTCGCACATGTTACAACTACGTACCAGCTAGCCTTGCGCAACTTAATCATGAAATCAGTATGTGAAACGAGATTAAGTTGTGCGAATGTCTTTGAGCAATTTGCGTATGGTGCGTGTGATAATGATAATCACCAGCAGCTGCCCAATGAATCATTGAATAGTAATTCACTGGGTGCATTGTGTCTTGCACATGGAGAGCACGCAATACATGCAGGGTTTTCGACATAACTCTGCTAGTAAAAGAATTGCATATATATTCGATATGTGTTGCTCCTTTTGCGCCTTCGATTTTCGAAACTGGAAAAGCATAATCATTTCGAATATCACCTGGGAATCTTGGTGGCGAGAGATCGTTCGGTGAGATACTCTCACTGCTGTCAGCTGAAGTGAAGTCTTGGAAACAATCCGACGAAGTGTGGGTAGCGAAAGAACAGCACATCTTAACCGAATGAACTTGTCTAAAGGAGTAGGAAGCATCACGTACGAGATATCCCATCCCGATGTAGGAACGCCTTTTTTGAACGGTGCAACACAGTGCTTCCGGCCTGCCGCCACTTCTGGATGGCAAGGTGGTACTGACCTCGATAAGTGACACTCTCCCCTCGATCTGTCATACCCTAACGCAGGCAGTCATGTTGTACTAGATACTCCGATTCGACTTGACTTGGGGAAAGTTCAAGACGAGAAGTGGCGGTCAGAGACAATCTGTGGAAGCTGATGGATGACAACACTTGCGGCCAATCCTCCCCCGCAAGTCGCGGTGGAGGATACGAAAAGAACTTAACACGGATCTAGTTGTCCGGAGGAAAAAGCAACGGTGTAACTGAGGGGATAAGCCAACGGCTTCATCTGTCGTTGCTACATCCCTACTGTCCTGAGATTTTCCGCCAGTGATCGTACGATAAGACCTGCGATATCGAGATCCTGAGATTTGGCTCCGCCTTGGATTGTCCAGAAATGCTTCTATGAAGGTGCATCTAGCACGCCTAGATCGAATTGGACTGCATCGCCGAGTGAGTTTGTCCAGGTCCATCTCTGAAACCGAAATGTATCTGCATTGATGGTGTCTAGGAAGCGGGGTACACGAGGATATGAGGTCTTGATGACTGCCGGCGACGGTCAAGCAAACATCAATTGAAGGCTAATTCCCACCGAAAGGGGCTTATTTCTACATCTTCTTCTGTCGTGAGGTCTTAAAACGTAATCGAAAATGCAAGATCGTAAGTATTAGGAAGTTACTTCAAGCTTCAACCATCGGCTGATCACTCGAATCTCGCTCTCCATGTCGCACAATATCGGGGATCTTACTTTTTCTCAAGCTCAATATATTTCACCTGTCTCTGCTGGCTACACCTTCGCCGAGATTATTATGGAGTGCCTCGGGAAGCCCCTCACTTTTTGTGCCTGAATGACTGGGGATGTTCCCCAAATCGAAGGTCAGACAAGGATTCCCCGCATCCGCGATGCATGATGGGGCGGGGACATCGCAGTCTTAGTGACGAGGTATTATTATTTGAGATGCATCATCAGGGCGGTTCAGAAGCTTCAATTAACAGAGAGGTGCAAACTTACGACGGAGATAGTTCCGGAGTATGAAGTCGCGAAAGTATAAAAGGTAGGAAGGATATCTTCATTCACCGTCTTCAAACAGACATCAATATTTCCAGTCATCACAATCACCCCGCAGCCCTTGATAATGAAATTCACACAAATCGCCCTTGTTTTCGGCACGGCCGCCAGTTTCGCGTCGGCTCAGTCAGCCTGTAGTGCTGCCGTCTCTGCAGTTCCTGCCTGCGGTGTATGTTTCCACCTTGCCTGCGCTATTGCCTTTTTTCATGAGTGTTTTCGCATTCCCGCATTCTTCGTCTTTTTCATACACTTTCAAAACCTCTTCTGATAGTCGTACTACTTCTGACATGTAACTAACGGGACGTTGCATCCAACAGACATCCTGCATCAATTCGGCCGCTTCAGCAGCGGGATGTGCCTCAACGAATTACGCCTGTGAATGTACGCCTGCAACATTTACCTCGATTCAGAACGCAGCAGTTAATTGTGTGTTGGGGGAGTGCGGTTTCGCAACTGCGGTGCAGGTGTTGAGCGCGGTTAGCGCGGTCTGTACTGCTTGTGCATAAAGGTGAATGGGAATAGAAAGGGAACAAGGTGAGAGAGGGCGAGGTTTTATGTGTGCTGGTGTTAGGAGGAGCTGAGAAGGGAGCGCATATGTAGTCCGGTACGACAAGGAAATTCGAAAGATATGTATTTGGACTGGGAACAAAATGTGTGATAAATGTGAATGTGACGCCTAGGAGAGGTAGTGATGGACTTTTTTTGGTAGAGGCGGAGGAATACACTCGTTACCCTGTTTCTGCACA
This sequence comes from Rutstroemia sp. NJR-2017a WRK4, assembly GCA_002946385.1. Lineage (NCBI taxonomy): Eukaryota > Fungi > Ascomycota > Leotiomycetes > Helotiales > Rutstroemiaceae > Rutstroemia > Rutstroemia sp. NJR-2017a WRK4. The sequence goes on along the minus strand of NJPR01000042.1, from coordinate 163,311 downwards.
GCATAATGACTTTCTCGTGACTTATGGCTTGTGGCCTGTAGCTTGTAGCTCAGTTGATGCTTTCCCTGACTATCAATCGCAAAAGGAAAAGCAAGATGTAGACGAATGAAAAACAAGATTTGCATGACGGTCAGCCAGGAAATGATTGCGGATCTGTCAACTATGCAGAGAAACCGCACTTGCGCTGAAGAATAGGGCATGGCTGAAATCCGAAATGTCACGGTTCAGCACAAACATCAGAGTAGTCCCCAACGCTCCAGCTTGAAAACCGCGTGGGAGTATGGTCAGGACACGAGGAGAAAGACCCCCGCTTGGACGCTCTTTAGTAAATTTATGTTAAATTCACGTGGCTTTTTTAAGCCCCTAGGCACATCGAACACCATTCGACCTGCTGATCTTCATTCCTCTGGTATACCTTGCCTAGCAAAACCCACAGGTGTACTGTTCCTATTCGCCAGGATGACCATGTTTCCAGAAGCTATCATCTAATGTCCAGTGTGGTGTCTCGTGTTGTGCTTCATATTATCGTCCAAGTATATCGCCTAACAGCGCCCCAAAAGAACTCTTCATCATTCCCTCTGGAGTACAACAACCAACCCCATCATACCTAACATCACTGTCTTCAACCACGGATGCTCACTTAGCAAGATAGTGACATAACCCACGAAAGGGATATATGCTACTACACTCCCAATGATATCCTTTCTCTCGATGTAATCTTGGCCTCTCGCGTATAGCTCTGTATCATCAGCCACGTTGTTATCTCCTTTCGTCAAGAGTTTCGCTTCATCTCTGTCGTAAATGATTAGAATGCGCCGGGAATCATTTGAGAAGACATACCCAAAACCAAACTTTCTAACCAGCCGATGTACGATTGGAATATCCTTCCCTTTGACGTTATATACCACGATTTCTCCAACCTTTGTTTCCTCTAGTATGTTCCTATTCCACAGAAACAGTAGATCTCCTCTTTGAAATGCAGGCTCCATAGATCCAGACAAGACGACAACAATTGGAGAGGGAGAATCCGACACGACTGACAATCCCTTCCACATCATAAATGCGGTGGAGAGGATTAGCGCGAAGTTTAGGACTTGCGCCGCAGCCTGGCGGGGGTTCTGTAGAGCGGATAACATGGCGATTAGGGATTCTGCGCAAGAAGGGATATGGAGAGATTGAATTGAGGTCGAGTGTTCAGATATTCCTATCGAATGATCGAGCCCACAGAAATTTGCGAGTTTCTTGGACGAACTAAATGCCGACGAAGAATGGTGGGAGTTCCTGCTCCAGGATCCGCCTTGGGAGGTGAGGACAGCTGTCCAAAAACGTTTGACGATATGCTTTTAGCAAGGGTATCTGAAAAGTCTTGGTGGATTGTAAGCGCGGGGGAATCACTCTATGTGAACGATAGTAGCATGCGGTACGAGCAATTGAGGTTCGTGGAGTCGCTACTTGCCTTGACAATGCCCAAGGCTCAACGTCTGAAGAATTTGGGGTTGCGATAATTGCATTCGGGGCCGAGCGGAAAGTTCCAGTGTGGCTTAAGCGGAAAGGACACTTCTTGCACCATGGGGCGCCACAACGCAAGCTTTCCTCTTACTGCTAAATGTAGAACTTCCTACAATCCGCCTCGCCGGCACTGAAATATTCATCTTAGACGGAATTGTTTTGTTAGTTCTGCACGGTACTTTAATGGTAGTCCCATATTCAGCCAATACTGGGTGCACAGTTTTTCGTTGATGCGCAGCGCGAACCACATAAGGAAGCCGCCTCTACAGAAATTCTCGATGTGCTGATTGAAGAAAGGCGATGCTCAAATACATGTCGATGTCTCTTTAGTTGTGGAGAGCTACCGTCAACCCCCTCATTTCATCCTATCGAATCATGATCAGAAGTCTTGCAGAAGTGTAGAAGGTCGATTACAGTCATTTTTGTCCAGCGACCACCACCAAACTTCGAACGGTGGTGGACGGAAAAAACCATGTCCAACACCATAAGCCAGAGCAACTGCTTGGCGTTTTATTCCAGGAATTCAATATATGACCTTCGTCATTTCAACCCATGCATGCGATTACTCCGGTCTCATTCGTGCACTCATGTTATCATTCCATGTCTCCGTTATAGATCTGCGAAGTCTATGTAGGTGCAAGTGCGCCAGATCTCGGTTCGAGAAGGCTTCCTGTCCCAGACGTACCGTTCCAATCACATTCAACCACGCAGTCCACATTTCGGTACATCATACCGCGGACTCCGCATTCATGTACTAGATCACGGAAGGAGAAAGTCCATGGTCAGATGCAGCGACTCAATGGCGAATTCATTTCAGGGCTTTCTGATGGGAGGTATCATTTATAAACTGGTAGTAATGTAGACTTTCATCAGCCTCATCTGAGTTCCTGGCTGTAACAATGTTCTTCCACTTCGCAAACGTCGTTCCTTTGCTAGCCGCCGGCTACGTGGCAGCTTTACCATCTTATGAAGCACTATCAAGTAGGCAGAACACAGGGACGAAATACATATTTTCGTTGTAGGTTACCCAATCTATCTGCATCTGTACAACTCGCTGAATGTTCCTAGTGGAGATTCATACACCAAGACTGTTTTCCTCATATCTGGTACCAAACCATCCGCAAGAAATCCGATTGGAAACCCTCCATTTCCGGGCTCAACGACTTCTGGCGGTCTTAACTGGATCGACTATCTTGTCACAGCATATAATACAACATTGACTCTATCATACAACTTCGCATATAATGGTGCTACAGTCTCTGCTGATATTGTTCCGCCATATAAATCGAGTGTCCAAAGCCTTATCGACCAAACCAACATTTTCACATCTAATCTAGCTGTGAAGCCTTCCTATGCACCTTGGACTTCGACTAACTCTTTATTTGCGTTGTGGTTCGGTATTAATGACATTAACAACAGTTACTCCAACCCTGGAGAGGATGAGCTGCAGAAGGAGATTTTCGATGTATACTGGAAGCAGCTTGATATCATGTATTACTATGGTGCTAGAAACTTTCTATTTCTCACTGTACCCCGTAGGTCAAGCTACCATTCTGCATCAAAGGCCTGGTAACGAACCGTATCTAGCATTCAACAAGTCGCCGTTAGTTCTCTCATACAACGCCACAGCCCAAGCGCAAGAGGCAGCGGGAATCGCAGCCTGGAACGACCGCCTACGAGCTGCAGCATCTGAGTTCCAAGCAGAAAGGCATGGGACCATCGTCACCGTGATTGATACCTCGGTACATAACAATCCAAGTCCTGGTAACTCACTCTCTAACACAACTCACAGGTACCATTCAACACAGCACTTAACAATCCAAAGGCCTATGGTGCCCCGTCTGCGACTTGTTACAATTCTGACGGTGTAAGTTGTTTATGGTGGAATAACCTCCATCCTGGTATGGCGATCCAGAACTTGGTGGCTGGGGCGGTGGCAGCGGCCTATAAAGGAACATTTTTCTAGTAGACATCACATGGACAGTGAAGAGGCATAATGATGGAGTGTATATAGTTTCCATTGCTCAATCTATGAGATTAGATTCTGTTCCCATTGCCTATCCCTCGAGATATTTAGTGTGGCCAAATACGTGTATCAAGAGAGGGCTACTAATTGTGTGGTGTCATGATTCGGAAGCTCCAGTGGCTATTTTTCGCTGGTTGTTTCCCAAAGATCGATTTCTCGATTATAGTGTAGACAGTTCTTAGGTGGTGGAGATGGAAGAACTGCAAGATTGGTTCTCCAGGTGAAGCTGGTGGCACCTCACCTAAAGTAGAGACTTGACCAACACTTGTGCCGAGAAAAGCTTCTTCTATAACTACCCAGATGGCTACCCTGTAGATAAGCTACCAGATACTTCTGATTGTTCGGGATGACACGATTATTGGCGATTTACTTTTATCGTTCTATCAGTGGGGACACCCTGGCTTCCCATCACAATGGGGAGTTATAGAAGGGGTTATCTGTTGCTGATTGGTAAGAGATAAGTTTTCTAGACTCTTTTCAAGTCAAGCTACTTCTATCTAGTACACTTGCCTTCATATCTGCAGTTGTAGCCTCATCCATAGATCTCTTCCAATGAGAATCGTATATCAACCATATATCAACCATTTAATCAAGTGGCTGACCAACAACTATAACTATAGTTTATTAAACCAAAGTATTATAAAAATATTATTTATTCTATTTATGACCTTGTACTATATCATCGTATCGGAAAGCCTTCAAGGTGATGTTGATTACATGCAATATAATCATCACACCTAAACCATCCATGGAGCTCAGGAAATTGGAAAGTGTCTGTGAAAATAAAACAATCACCACAGAGGAGTGTCCAGTTCCCATTTTGATCTGGTCGTAGAACACATGGTGAATCAGTCCCTGAAAGTATACAAGCCATATCTCCCTCTTGTACACCTCCGGCTACAATTGCCAGCTCACTGTTACTCATTAGGACAATTCTACACTGCTGAAGGGACTCGAGAAAGTCTTGAGCATTCTAGGTACTTAAATATTGATCTTTTTCCTTATTTCGATGTTAAAGTTATGACCTGCCAAGTTGAGAGAGGAGGTACAGCTTACAAGAAGTGAGGCAGAATACCGAGATAGGTAGGCATGGAGGTCTTGACCGTCGAGGAGGGACATAGCTAATATAATAGTTAAGACCGGTCATAATATATATTCTCTATATACTTACAATCCGCGATTTCCTGCCCAAGCTGGCCATATATTGTAGAATCATCCTTTATGTCTTCTAAATTGACCCATTTTCTGAGGTTACCAAGGCCATGATACAGCCTCTCTATCTGTACTTTAGCGTCCTCCACGTCGAGGAACGAGAAAACTTGACTTCTTCTAATTATTTGCGCATACCTGCAACCTGTAGCAAGCAGCTGAGTGCGATTTTTCTCTCCATTCGCGATTGAGCGTAAGTTATTCGTTCGTGCATCCAGTGGCTTGAGTTTCGGCGCGGATTGGCCGGATACTGGATTATGAGATTCAACGTTAAAGTAATAGTAATGAAGCGGAAGATTCTGAGACCAATCTGAGATCCACGAAGGCATGTCCCTCTCGTGTGGATGGCGAACGGCCGTGAGTATCCGGAGCCCAAGTACAGGCAAGAGAAACATTGCAGTTTTGATGAGGATCTCCTCAAAGGTTCCAGAGTAATCAATCAAGTAATCCATCTCAGACTGCTGCTGGAGATCGATCAAGGATTTGAGAGCAAAGATTCTGTCTCTGGGGTCGGTTGCCAAACATGCTCTGCTCCTATATAACAAGTTCCATAGGCTGAATTGTGAAGTCGAGAATTCACCCAGGGAATATCTTACAAGAACTAAAGCGAGGGGCAGCGTGTTTTTTGTCACACGAGTATTTCGATAACCGTAGAATAAAGCTGATAGAGCTGCTAAAGATGCGCTGGCTGAGCCGCACATCAATTTGATAGAATCTTTCATGTAGACTTCTTGTAGAACCCAGACTCTTTCGAACCACGATCTTCGAAATAACGCATCTAGTTCTCGGATGATACTATCGCTCGGTGAAGGCCGATCACAGCTTTCTCCTTGTGATAGTAATTTGTCTGCCTCTGCCAATTCCTCGAATAAAATGTTGCTGCCTGCAGTCGGTTCACCAAGATATACTGTTACGCCAAATGCGCCGCCAAAAATCTTGTCCATGATGCGAACCTGATCTGCTCTTTCTGTGAGGTTTCGCTGATCGATACAGATAGCATCAATCCACACTAATCTGTCGTGATGTTTTTGACGTAAATGCCAAAGAGCGCTGTGACAATTCCTCCCTACACGCAACTCTCTTCTACCATTGTGAAAGTAGATTGCTTGTTGATCAGTAGTGTCGCCCCATGTATATGATACTGCTTCGTATTCGAGGGACGCATCAGACAACCGTGCATGTTGAATCGTGCATATGAGAGGATCTGAACCATTCGAGCTTGGGTGCAATACGAGAACCCGAATCGAATCGTTATACTCCAACGAGTGATATCGGTAAGGTAACATAATGTAACAAATACTACAAAAGTTTCAAAGAGTTCTTGAGCGTTAGGAGAAGCTGGTGCGCAGAGTTGAAAGCGTTATACTCAAGATAAGATTTTATTATAACGTGGTTTACCACGACCTGTATACCACTACCCTATCGAGAATGGGCTTCGCCAAGAATGGGCTTCGCCAAGAATTATTTGGTGCACAGCCTCTTTCGATCCATGCAAAGTTTATACTGTATAGCCTCGCTCCGTTATTTCTCATCATCTACGATTTTTTGCTATGTAGCTATATACAATATCCATAAGAAAGTGAGCGTCTACGACACCGCCATCATTGAGAATATATTATATCGTCATGGAGTTGTTTCCAAGAATAAAGACGGAAGAGCGACTTAGTAGCTCTGAAACCATAGAGTGCAAGGCTGCCATTTTACAGAAGCCGTCGAAACGGGCGTTCGAAAGCAGCGATGATGGCAGCTCCGATAAAACGAGGCGCCTGTTTCTTGGAGAATCGTTTATATACACTGCATTTCAGCCTTCAAACGAGGAAGTTCGATTTCTTATCGTGGAACCATCTATAAAAAAAACCGCCGACATTAGGTGCGTAATTATTCACGGAGTTGTAAATAACGCAGTAGTGGTATCACATAACGCCTTATCATACACCTGGGGAGCTCCTATGACAAAGCTGGGCGGCCAATACTCACGATTCAAGTTACTCAGCTCAGCTTCTCAGCAAAATAACTCCAACTGACCAAGTTATGCTGTTTCTGCTGTTCATCTGCGCCTGCTTCATACATTTTTTATACTGGATTGGTGATATAAAGAAACGTGCTTTGTTTAGATTGGAGGAAATCGTCCAAGAACTATAAGCTCGATATGTATTGTAATATCAGAGCAGACGGATTATTACAGTATATATAGATATACAAACTTCACAGTATATATAGTTTGATTATATTAGTGGATGTAATAGCTTTCCTCAGTATATTTCCCAGCATTCAAGTTCTGTATGGCTGCACCGTACATAATCCCATCTATATAGACCTCACCTATCAGTGCCCAGCTCATATATTCACCTCTATGGAACTTGCCATCCACTTGCAGACATTTCACTTTCGGTTCAAGTTGACGCAGAACTACAGGATAGTTGCATCCAAACAAGACTACAATCTTGTCACCGGCTCTAGCTGCCATTGGTGCGAAACCGACTAGCTTGCTCTCGGTCACAACTAGCCGCTTACCATGCATTCGAAGAGCAGCCGCTGCCACTGTCCCTTTCGCTCTTTTCTCAAGCTCAACATCATCGATTCCTTCTTCGAGAGGTGTAGTCGGTATAGGAGGCATACCATCTACTAGGTGCGGAAACATTTTCTGAAGGAGCCTGGCGAAATGGGAAACACGTTGAGCAGTATCTTCCCGTCCAAGCTCCTCGTATCGTGGTGCCCATGTTCCACCACAGAAGGTTCTCTGGAATGCTTCACAGTCATCGATTGTGGTGCCTTTGGCTTTGGCGAAGAACTCCCACCACCCATGAAATGCTATCAACGTGGGTCGAATATCTCGTTCATCGATGGGGCAATAGAAAGGCTGCGAAACGTCCTTGACGTTACAGACTGTGAAGCCTGACGCTTGCAAGACCTCCGAGTTAGTCGCCCACGGCGGCCAAGAGCATTTTGCTTTCGTGGTCCCAGCCGCTTCATACGGAGGCTCTCGAATTCGCATGTGCATAACTCGGTGATGGGGAAACAGGAGTCTGCGCTGCCAGTCCGGGACCCAAGATGGAAGCAACAAGGGGTTATCATCGTTGCTGTGACGGCAGATGACATTGAGGCACTCGGTTTGGGTGATGATGTATTTAGCAGTGTGAATATACACAAGACGTGCTGGAAGGCTGTAGTCAATGACCCCAAATGTTTTCTGATCTGATGACAGTCCAACTAGGGCGTATACTTTGTCGACATCCTCAGAAGAAAACTTATTTGCGTGCGAGTATAGTAGATCCACCAATGGAGGCAGTTTCTTCTTATCTGCCCTGGTATTTGAATATATTTGGATCCTTAGGTTCCTGGGACCACCTGATGTAAGAGTGTATATAGAGTGCGGCTGATCGTAATAAACTGTATCCAATATAATTTTCGTAGCTTCCTCAATTGTTTCGGAAGCGTGCAAGAGATCTGACCAGGACATATGATCTTCTCCGCAATACACAACGGCGTTCTCATTTGAATTGACTTCTTGTACAACCCAAATTCGCCACCAATATTCTCTCTGGAAGAGGTCTTTTAGAGCGTCGAATTCTCTCAGTCTGTGGCTTTGTATAACCATCGTTAGATTCGATGCGACATGAAGCTCCTTCAAAAGCTTCCATGCGAGCGGGCTATTCTCTGAGTGTTCGCCCAGCCAAATCGAAACTTGCTCCGCTCGCTGGTAGATTGGCCGCATCCTCTCTACCTCTCTGGCCTTCTCACTAAGATCATTTTGGTTGATACAGAGTGCATCTACCCAGATAAGTAGCTTCTTTCGACCATCCTTGTGCCGAAGTTTGCGAAGAGCAGCCTCCAAGGTCCTGGTGACCGGGTGTTTAATCCCATTGAGGAGGATATAACCTTTCTCTCGCTCAGATGGCCTTCCCCAGGCATAAGATAAGGCTTGGTAAGCTGGAGGTTTGTCTCGTGGGACGTGAATAAGGCAACCCGACACTTGTTTAGACCGAGAGTCTGTTGTAACCGGATCAATCTCTACGATTCTGATTTCGTTGTGCTGCAGTTCCCTATACGCTACAGAGTCCGATCTCTGGCCAGCGTCATTATGGGACGATTCATTTGACACGTGATAATTAGCGAGTGAAGGAGGAGGCATCTTGAAAGTTTCTTAGTCGACTGGCCGGCTTCAGAAAATCCATGGAGTTGCTCTTCAACCCTCGGAGAGAATAAGCATCAAGCAAGAAGTCAAGCATTAAGGAAAGGAATAATGCTGAATAAGCAACGCATACAATGCAGGATGAAATATACGCGCACGCTGTATATATACTGTCCTTCCTTGGACTGAACTTTTCACGCCTTTGCCTTTCTTGTTCTGCATCGTCGTTGGCTTACGATGCTATTGCTGCCTAGAAGTAAATAGTCCAAATCACAATTATTTTGTATATAATACTTAAATCTTGTATATTCCGCTCATGTTTGTGATTGTATAGCTCCATCTTATTCTTTATCTCCTGTGTATCAGGTCGATTTCATTACTATTTAGCTGCCTCAATTTTAGATCAACCGGGAAGTCGAACGAAACACGAGTTTGACAACACTGTACTCACATTAAGTGTCTGTAACGCTTTGGAGTACTTCCAAAAACGATGTCTTCTCGAGCATCAACTGCCGATAACGAAGATCCAACTATGCGTTCAAAACAAGCATCTGATATCAACAACACTGAAAGGCCCACCGCGCCGTGGAAAATGCGTAGTATCAGTCCCAACGTATTCGGTCTAGGCGACTTGGAGGGCCACGAATTTCGAATTGGACGCGGTGTTCCCGACGAGGTCAACGAGTTCTTCCGCAACAAGAAAGATGTCAAGTACGAGGAGCTGCCTGAATGGATACTTCAGTATGAGATCAAAGATGCAAAGAAGATACGGGAGAAGGAAGCAGAGGATATGAGGACCAAGATACAAGTGGAAAAAGATACGAATAGGGCGTGGCTAGTAGCAGAAATGAGAAGGAGAATTGCTTTGAAGAAGGAAGAAGAAGAGAAGGTCAAGGAGGAGATGAAGGAGGCAAGGGTATAAGAAAAGGATAAGAGAGGAAAGTTTGTGTATTGAAGTCATGAATGCCCAACCTGAGGATGTGCGGCCAATCGAATAGCTTCTGTGATTTCCAAAAAGTTGTCTAACGCGTTGTCACTCATATGCAATCGATTTGCTCCTTAAGATGTAGCTTATCAGGGCATATACCTATGGTCCCTCTCTCAACCTCATAGTCTTCTACATCCCGTCCGTGGTAAGCCATTGGCCTAGGCACTTGATCAACATACGCCAAATATACAAGCACGGCATTGGAACGTGAGTTTCTTGATTCTTCCGCACTTTCTCGAAAATTGCTGTTAGAAGACGTCAACCAATCAGTTTAATTTATTATTAGGTATATCTTTTATATAGTTGCATATTGCATCTTATACCACTGGTATACTGGTAATTTCGCATGATGTGAAAGCTAAATCATCGATACTTTATCTGCCAGCCTCCAACTCTGCAATCGGAGGGTCTCCACTAAGTTCTTGTGGACGTGGCTGTGGGGGCAGCTTCACCATTCCATCATCTTTATACATAGATTCGCTCGGTGTAATGGTCCTCTTCTGTTTCTTCGACCTTCTCGAGAAATATATTCCTAAGCCTGCTACTAACGCAACAACAGCTACAACGCCAACGACAATCCCGCCTATCGCGCCACCCGATATATGTGAAGACGGGCTTGATGTTGGGCTTGATGTTGGGCTTGAGGTTGATGAACTTGTCGACGTTGGTGAAACGGTCGATGTTGCACTAACGCTCGACGGAGTAGTAGAACTGGAAGATGTCTGTGTAGCAGCTATTAATGTAGCTGGATCGAAAGTCCACGAACTCAACGACGGCCTCGAAGAGCTCAATGATAGGTATGTGTCATTCAGTACCGATCGATCTATATCCGCGAGTGTATCGTGGGCTGTATTCCAACAATTGTTGGTCTGTCCCGAGTTCTTAGTGCAATCCTCACTATTTAATCTCATAAATTAGAAGCTATACAGTAACACTAGCCCTTTTGGCCTCCGATATAAGTGTAGGAGATGAAGAACAAACGTTTTGCTTAGACAGCACCAGACAGTGTCACCATCACCACAGTTCTGCGTAGTGCCATCATTTGCACATTCCCTTCCGATGCTCCAACACACCCGACCCATTTTAGGGTTCTTGGGATCTTTTGTATCGCAGCAGTATGTCGCGCCGGTTCTGACATCGCGGGCGCACGCCTGCGGAGGTGGGCATTGGGCGGATTTTTGGCCGGGACAGACATGATCAGTCAAGTTAGAGGTGAAGAAAAAATCATCGAAAGAGTCTGATGTAGACATTTTGTGCTATCAACTTGATGCACCAGTCTACACTGGCAAGTTTGACAATATGAGTGGGCAGATAACGAATGTGCAAATAAACAATGTAATATTTATTAGAGGAAATAACGAAAGGAGTTGAATAGACTCACGGCTTGTCATCAAAGCACCCACTGTATGTAAGATTACTATTATTCTCGCAAAGTTCTTGGCTCTCCATAAACTGGGATCACAGCCTGCTTTTGTAGGCTCAGATCAGTCTTGGAACTTTGGGAGGATTCAATTGATTGGCCCATAGTGCGTGCAAGGATTGTGATGCAGAAAGTAAAGTTGTCCGTCTTATTCAATATAAAGAGCGACCTCAATGTTTTGAAACACAGCTCTATAATAGTACCTTGAATAAAGTCTTCTATATCTTGCTACCTATTAGTTTAGCCTTTTTTCTTAAGTATAGAGAGTCTAGTTAAAGTCTGTTAGCATCTATATTATGGCGGGTATATTTCGTAGTTTAACGCAGGATAAGCATAAGCAGAAGAGATAACCTTAAATCCAAGCCTTGCTGCAGGCTTAAATGCGGGATCCAACGCTCCACGTGCACTTCTCGGGCCCTAGCGATCGTGCGATCTTGTAACTTACATCGCGACCAGCCGGGCAAAACTCGTAATGATGACTTGATTGAGGAGGACTTTCTCCTAGTCTCCTCATCTACGAACGAGTATACTTTATTGATAAGGACCTACTTCGTAAAGATGACTGGATATAACCTCCACAAAGGCACTTCCACCAGCTAACTAACCTTGGTAAGTTGCGCCCAGTCATTCAATATCTGTCCCTGTTCCCACTATCCGTCTGCGAGGCTAGTTAATTTACCAGTGAAGGCAGCTTTCTCCTCGTTTGTCCAGTCTCTCGAGCCCGCCATCCAAGAACGATCGTAGCACACGAGAGCATAGCAGAACTATCTGCGTATATATTAGGCTGGAGAGTATCTACAAGGCAGCGGCACGACAGCGACGAGGATGACGAGTACAAGGTTTCCAGGGCCAGCAAGAAGAGAAGACTGTCTAAGTACTTGGACCGTAAACATCATCCGAAGACGAAAACCCCTCTTCGAAATGTGACCTTCATGGTAAATAACGATTCCCATCTCCGAACCCATATCATCAAGACGGATCCTTCGAATACAATTGAGTATGATGACAGCTCCACGTCCGTTTGGAGTTGTCGCATTAGGACAGGGTCGTCGTTGGAAGCGGATTGCACGAACACTGCCGAGTCCCTGCTACCAAACCATATTATCGAGACGAGCTCTTCGCCGGACGATGGGCACACCCACACCGAATCCCAGTTGCTTTCGCTTCCTCGAAATCATATAGCTGAGCGGTGCTCGAGGAGAGCGACAATGCTAGCAGCAGTGCTAGCAGTGAGTGTATGCAAAAGACCATGGGCTTGGGGGCAATCACAAGGGTTGCACAGCTTCCGGAGCCATCTCTGAAGACGAATATATTGAGAACAGCTCTTTATCGAATCAAATGAGTCGGAAAAATCTTCCGTCGTCGCATGATAGTGCGTTAAACAATGACAACTCCAAACGTCTTGCTAAGAACGAGGAAATCATCCGAACAGGCATTGGAGGCACTATTTCCGGGACAGTCCTTCATCTCCATGCATTCTCCGTAGATTCGTCCTTAAGGATATCCCTTAATCCTGTCTATTGGTTGGACCTGTCTCTCATCAGCCCAAACTAATAAGATCTGGGCGGGATAGTCTTTCTCGCCTCCATAAGTGTGGTGTGTTACAAGGTGATGTTGGCAGCCTGCAGCACTCTCTTGTTGCAAATTCAGATGGTCATATTGTTTTGGTTGGATTTGATAATTCTTCATCTTTCAGGAAGAAAGTATGTCGGCAGTTTGAGAAACAAGCTTCGAAGGAGTTACATTTGGTGAATCTTTACTTTCAAAGCAGTCTTTGAATTCTAGAAGGCAATTTGCCAAGAAGCAAAGAAGAAAACAACTTCTGATTAATATAGTTTACTGTAATCTTCTGGATATTATCCCTAAGTAATTTGGCTCCCATGCTCCATGGGCTGGAAGACCCAACGAAATGGCTTCAACCTGGTCTTAGAGTTAAGAAAAAAAGTCACACATCTTGAACTTCTGCATCTGCGCTTTTTGGAACTACTTGTCGGTAATGTCGGTAATATACTAAACCTCTATTACAATGAGCATTCCTAGCATGTTACTGGATATCCAAGAGGGGCTCGCGCATATGATCGTGTATCTGATACGTCCACTTCTTGATCAGGTATTCCGTTCCGTTCCCTTGCACGTCACTACGAGCGTAGATTTGTCTGCGACCTCTCATCTCGAATGCATACTCGACCTCTGCACTGATCGTTGTTGCTGTTCATATTAGACAGGTCCTATGTATCAATGCCCAGGACAAACTCCACAATCCATCTGGCTACCTCGTATTCTTTAAGAATACAAATACCAAAACAAAACCTGCTGCGGTAACTCGCCAGTCCACCCGCCACTAATATACCCATCTTTCCTCAAACCCCGCATCTCATTCGTATTCACTCCCGCAGCAGCAAATTTATCTGAATGATGGTATGATTCCGAATGGTATATAACTTAGCAACATCATCTCGATAAACCCGCACAACCGCCCTATTTTCCCCCATCACCCCGTTCCCCAATATATGGTATGAGCACATCAATTCCGTACTTGTGAAATAAAGCAATAGACGCGCGAATGCTCATTCCTACGGCACTCCAGCTCTTCCCACGAGTGCCAGCAACGCGGGGTCGGACACGTAAAGATTCCGAACCGTGGCTAGAATATCGCCGTATTGAATGTCATTTGCCTTGGACGGAAGTAGGGATTCTTGATAAAGACATTAGGGGCAAATTGGAAGCAGACTTTGGTCGAACCTCAGTCGTTAGCAGCGATCCTCACCCTTATCCAACTTACCTCACGGTTTTCTTGGTAAGTGCGTATAAGCGGAATATTCCCAAAAACGGAAATGATAGCGTGATATTTATCCTAGATATGGAAATGCTGCTCGAGGATACCGGCATTGTGGCAGAAGAGAGATAATGGGTGTCTTGTTTGCGATGGCCTGGGATGTTCTTGGTAAAGAGAATCGGATGGGGTACCGAATCATACAAAAGTACTCCGGTCGCTAGGGCCCGAAGAGCATTCGATTAGACTGCGCCACTACCTTTGATGGAAAATGGCGTTTTCTAATCCATAGAACTACACCGCAAAGCACACGCACAGAAGTTTATGGTAACATTGTCACTACATCCAGTTTCAGCTGAACACGAGGGATGTAGGTTCTCCGGAACATGAGAGCAGAGGGATGATAAGAGCAAAGATGAACCCCCCAAACGCTGACAAGTTCGAAGTTTTCGTCCTCTCTCGAAAAACAGAGAATTGCAACTCAGACACAATGCGCCAAGGTCAAATCTTCAACCGAACCGCTGGTCTCGAGTACGTCAGAGCAATATGGGACACAATAGACTCGACGTCTAACCTTGCAGCCTCTCCATACAAAGACTACTTTGCCCTAAACTCAAGCGGCCTACCAGATGGTACTATATCCGATCCCCGCCTCACACGCGCAGGATGTGATTTCTTCTGCGGCACCGAAATGGGTTTCTATCCCGACAGCGGTCCAAGACTATTGACTTGGTTCCTACCCATCGCAATCCTTCTCGCCAACCTTCAATTCTCGCCTGTAGGAAGAAAACGCTATCTTTCTATTTTCCACCTCTTAGGGAATCCAATCGGTTCGACTTTTTGTTTGCTTTCCAAAATGGAGAGTTGGAAGAAGAGTTTTGAACAGGCGGAACAATTGCTGCGATCACCTCAATCGCAAGTAATACCGAATTATAGGGCAATCTCTGGTTTTAGACTCAACCGACTATGGAAAGAGAATAGAGATCCCGATCAAAAGATACTTCTCTACCAAACAAAAAGTTTAGGTGTCGTTATCGCTGCAATGAAAGAAGTATCTAGCTATCTCGGCCATGCAATTTACATAGATACAATCTCCATCATCACAACTCCAACGCAAGGAGAAATTTCCCAACAAGGCATACTTCTCACCACAGTCGCAACCAAAACTCAAAACTTAGTAACAACCCAACCAATCGCCACACCTAAAACCCAATCCCTTATCACGCCGGCCATCACGCCCGCCATACAAAAAGAAATCTCCCAAACAGGCCAAGCCCTGATCAACCTCCGCACCTACGATATCCGCAGCACGATTCTTTCCATCGTTCTCTACACGCTCCAAGTCCTCGCCGCCTTCATCCAAAAACTCGGTGATGGATCCAGTCCATCAGGAGGCCGTATCGGACCCGCCATGTTACTCTCCTGGATTCTCCCTGTTACAATCCTCAGTAACGTTGTGGGCGACTATATCTCCCACAACAGTTGTTTGCACATCATTCAAGAATTCCTGGAACAAGATACTGGCAACGTCATCATGTCCTCTGGTGACAAGACTGAATTCCTCTTGCGCTGTAGGGGGATTTCTGATAGCTATTTCACCGGATTGGCTTGGATGGGAGGGATGAATACCTTGAGATTCGACTCTTACGATCGTCCTTCTTCTAAAGGAAACTTTGGTATACGTTGGCTTGGTCTCGATTTTCTTGCTGCCCTGCCGGTGACAGCCTCTTTCGTAGTCGCTTATAGAGTTCTCCTCACCCCGCCGTCTGGTTTCAGTTGCAGACACGTCCTTATTATCATTGTTTTCGCGCTCTGGGTTTTCAGTCACATCATGTCGCGTTTCCTCGCTCTTTGGAGTCCCCATCTCTGCCTTCACCTTGCGCGATTAAGTCCATTCTTCTCTCGACCTCTCAATTGGTCTATCAACATCACCTGCAAAGTCTTCTCCAGTAAACAAAAACAAAGAAGTTTTCTCATCTACACCCCACATCAACTACAGTTTTACCTCATAACCATCAAAGACACTATTATAGCAATATCTATTCTTACTTTCCTCATCGCCTCCAGTTGCGGACTGTTCAACAATTGTTTCTGTTGGATAGGTTTCGAGCAGGATGTAGCTAGGATCAACCCTGAAGATGTGTTTAGGAATAATAATAAGATGATTTATCCGATTTGGGTGAGTTCTTGTTTGGGTGTGCAGGCGGTTTTGTTTGCCGTGTTTTGTAGAGTGGGTGGGAAAGGGTTAAGGATGATGTGGTGGAGTGGTGGGCAGGGGAGAATGGCTTTTCTTGAGGGGCATTTGATAGAGGAGGAAGCCCGGTCTATTATTCCGCGATAAATAATTATTGTAGGAAGCGAAGCTTTCCGTAAGAGGGCATCGCAATGCCGACGATTAGCGACAGCTCTGGCAAGTCACAGCTGAAACCACATTATGAGGTGGGCATAAGTTGTAAAGACGTGGATTCAAAATCTATCTCAAGTTCCAATAGATAGTTCGAGAAAATACGCCTGTCAAGTCTAGGAGCATAGAAACAACGGGCGAACATTGCGAGACTTTGCCAGTCAGCTCTCGTCGTAATAAAGGTGCATCAAAAGCGGGGAGCCCGCTGCGACTTGCTCACGAGCTAGCTGTTGAGCTTTACTACTTCCCTGTGCCAAAAGACTGGCCAAGCTTGTATTTGCTTCATCCTTGCGCGGTAAATAGATAACAGAGTAAAGTAGCCAGCGTGGCCGATTCGGATACGAATCGTCACAGTTTTACCAGCGGATAAATATATTATATATTATACTCTTTGGTATCAAGGTGCTATAGTTGCTCGTATAGCTCTCAACCTAATCATTGGTAGCAAATCTAGGCTAATTACCGGGTCAATGTACTATGCCTCTGGTACCTCCGAGGGGCCTATTTTCCCATAGCACTATGGGAGGCTCCCATAGGCCTTTAGGGATATCCTATAGACCTATGGTAGTACCCTATAGGCCTATAGGAGTATAGCCACTTGGGACGTCCAGTAGGTATATGGGAGGTTCCTATAGGCCTATAGGGTACTATAACCCTATAGGAAACCTATTTGAAAGCTCAAATAGGTTAGTTTCATATAAAGAAGAAGCTAAAAGCTGGGCTGAGATTAAGGTTAAGGTGCATAATGTATAAGGTTAAAGTGCATAATGCCTTCAAACTTTGTACTTCCTAATTAGGCAATTATGAAGATGGTGGGAATATATATATATTTGAGATTGAGATGAGATTTATTTGAGTACAAATATATTAATAAGAGATCCAGATCCAACTATATCTTTGCAGCTCTTACCCTAGTAGTCACTCTGCTGTTTACAGGTATATCTGCCCAAGCTTTAGCCCTTGTTAGCGTTATATTATCGTTATTATCAACTTTATATCGCTTTGCCGGTGCTTGAGTACTATAGGCCTTTCTTTTGGCTTGTTCCCCCCTTCGGCCAGCTTTCTGACAGGTACTTACTGGTCCCTGGTTGTTTATCAACTATACGGCCTTATTCAAAGTAATTCGTATATTCTGCTTAGGTACACCTATTGTCGGAAAGTTAGGGTAAATGGCTTGAGATACCAGCTTGTTGAGTACCCCTGAGCTCTGGAGACAGGTCAACTCGCTATACTGATAAACTAATCTGTAGCCTTTCTCTTGAACCTCAATAATTCTCACTGGTAGACGATAGAGCTCAGGTCTAACTATTAGTTTGGGGGGTATTTTGAGAGTTGCAACCTCCTAGACCTTGTACTGAACCGACTTGCCCCCCTTTTTCTTGACTATACTAGCATTCGATTTGTTGATATGAGCAGTTACTCGCTGATTGAGAGTAGGTTCTTCCACTTCATCATCCCCTCCTTCATCATCCCCCCCTCATCTTGCTGCCCCTTATCTTGCTACCCCTCATCTTGCTACCCCTCATCTTGCTGCCCCTCATCTTGCTGCCCCTCATCTTGCTGCTCCTCATCTTGCTACCCCTCATCTTGCTGTTCCTCTTCAAGTGCTTGAGGTGTATTAAGTTGAGGGTCAAGTTGAAGGGGTACTTGAGGTGCTAGTGGTATAGAAGGGGGTTTGCAGCCAAACCATACCTCGTACGGAGTGACTCCAGGCAGAAGAGATTCGGGGCGTGTAGTGTTAATTACCCAGGCAATATCAGGGATAAGATGAGCCCATCCTTGAGTACTATCTTGATATACGATAGCAGCACGTAGTCGTGCTTTAAAGGTTTTATTTGCGACCTCCATAGACCCTTACGACTCAGGGTGATATACTGCACCATGAATGATATTGATATTGTACTTGGCGTATAGATCTTCCACTGCCCCTTTGAACTCAGATCCATTATCACAATATAGGTTCGGAAAATAGCCATTTCCATTATACCACTCCTGTAGTTTCTCAGCAACCTCACTAACACTCTTCGATTTAAGTAGCTGAATCCAGATATATCTCGAGTAATGATATTTAAGTTACCAGATCCAGCAATAATCGCCGTCGGGAGTGGCACGGAAGTCCATTAGATCAAGCACTATACATTCCCTTGGTGCTTAAGAAAGGATCGGTTATACTTTGGCCTTCTCCTTTTGGGTTGCTTCTTTGTTATAATAACGATAGCGATCTAGTACCCACTTGATATCGTCGCAAGTGATCCCGTAGTATAGGGTAGTTAATTTTTCGTATATCTTATTGATAGCATAATAGTATAGCGACTTATATATACTATAGATGTTTTCGAAGGCATCGGACTATATAATAGTATATCTAGCTGGGAGTATCTCTCTTATAGTCGGATAGGGCTCTGCTTTCCAGTAGACCTGGCTATCCTGAAGCTCAAACTTCTGTAAACAGAGGTGCTTTACACTTCGATCTCTTGTAATAGCCTCTTTTATATCGCCGATAGGCTTATTTTTAGGGTATATTAGGTACCTTTAATAATCTCCATACTTCGTACTACTTAGAATGAACTTGGAACCCTCCCCTTATGCTAAACGAGTATCAAACTTGTCCTTAATCTCAGCTGACCAGTTGTCAATATCGGGTTCGCCTTCCTTAGGTAATAGTGATATAGTAATAAAAGTACTACCTATCGGCCTAGCAGATGGGCTTCGTGGATCGAAGTACTGGTTCGGTTGCCCCCAGATACGATTTCGAAGGGTAAACTGAGCTGGAAGAGGAATAGGCATGATGGAGATAGAGAATGTAGTACTGATTATGTTGAGAAGTAATAAATGTAAGTATAAATGCAACTAGAAGAGTAAGTGCAAGTACAACTAGATATGGGAGAGAGAAAGTATAACTAAAAACCATTGTATTAGCTACGAAGCAAGGGAGAGACAGTGGTACCGACATGGTTGCCTATATAGCAAGGGATAAATGATGGCTTTATAGTGTTGATGGCGCCGGCGTGGCTGGGCGCCGGTATGGGTGGCGCCGGCATGGCTTAAAAGGATGTCCTATAGACCTATGGTAAGGCCATCTAGCCCTATGGTAAGGCCATGCTACCATAGGTCTATAGGATATCCCGTAGGCCTATGGGACTTCCCATAGTGCTATGGGAAAATAGGCCCCTCGGAGGTACCACCTCTCATGATCGATTAGCCGGTAAGATATATATATGTTGTGCGACACACCACGACATTGAAAATATATATAACTGTGCTCCAAAGGAATATTAGAAGGAGGAAAACCCAACTTGTCAGATCATCAAATCAGCTGGGACACAATTGTTTCTTTCTCGACTCTAAAGCTGGCCACACAATTTTGAAATCATGACAGCCAATCAATGTAATAGGCCAAATTTGCCAGACCCCCAAATGTAGGCTGGTCAGTGTCATCAATGTCACAAATCTCAATTAATTCTTATAGCTACGAATCTTTCTCTGTCTGTTCTCTTCGATCAGACTCTCAACTTGGAGTTAACACATTACGTAACGCTATCACAAAATGTTGTACAACTTCCGTAAAACAGTACCAGTGTTGGAACTACTGCGGAGTCGAGGAATCGCAGTTTTCAACTTGGCTTGACTGTATTCACGAAGCCACAAATTCTACATGGGGGGCGGCTTGTCAAAGGGCAGACCAGTCACCAGTCCTCACTGCAACTGGTCCATATCCATCGTCATACACTCAACCAGCGCCTCCGTTGGGATATACACCTCCGCCGACATACTCGACTTCGACGACATCTAAGGCTCCTTTGATATCCAGGGCTAGTTGGAGTATAGCCACAAATGCCACTGCTACATTATTGTCACCTACTGGTGATAGTAACGGGAACAGAAGTACTCCCGTTGGATTAGCTTCACCAACTACTATCATACAGGGCGGGTCACCAAAGGCTTTGGTGCTATCTATGGGTGGCATGATATGTGCTTTACTGGTACTTTCAACTCTTATTTTATAAGTGAGGATTTCTTCCAAATATACATATCTGGAATTGGAAGCCGATGAGTTGTTATGAACACTCGTTGAAAATGACTATATGCGCCACCCAAAATGACCATATAAGGAATAGTCGTTTTCGGTTGGATATTCTTGCAGGCCCTGGGGGCCTCAGGCTCAGGATTGGAAAAGCCAATCATAGTAGAACCCCAGAAAGAGAGTTATATAACTAAGGCTGCTCACCACTGCTCAGTGGTGAGCACTGCAGAGCACCCTGCTCACTACTGCTCAGCGATGAGCAGTGATAAGCAACCAAGAACGAAGGTCTATATAAGCAGATAGGATTTCCTTAGTATATAGAGCTTCGTACTCAACTCAAATGATTATTATATACTCTATATTAATGGTTACCCCTATCGTAACAATCAATTGATTCGACTTCCTACTTGAGTTTCCCGATAATAAACATCACCCAAAACGACTATCGGAAAACCTCTATTCTCCTATAGTCATTTTGGCTGTACCCAACGGTCATTTAGTTGTTGCGTACAACTTGGATTGTTAGGACGTAACAAATTCACTCTTTAATTTAATATATTAAATTCAACTTTATTTGATCTTTCTTCTATTTTTTTATTTTTTTATTTACTATAGTTTTATTAATTTTCTATATACTTTTTCACTAGGTTGGTTTATGCGAAGGTTTACACTCTATAACGAAGGGAAAACATCACTATGTTATATCAGTTAAAACCTTCTATAAGCACTTTTAGCGCTATGTTGTCTGCATTTGTTGGATCCGTGATCAACGGATTGAGTTCAGGATGGCTCATTGCATTCATAACAGGCTGGATTTCGTGGTTTGCGCTGTTCCGGGTCCTTTTGGGAGCGGTTTACATGTTTTATCGAAGTATCACAGGCACTTGGGAGCCAGAGTATGATGCTATTACACAAACAGAAGACGAAAGTCATCAAGACTACGGCTGGAATTCTATGATCCTCCAGGGGGACCCAGTGCCGCATAAAAATCAATCAAAATCTAGATTCCTAAGCGTTTTATGGCCTAAGACTTCCGATATCCGTTCCTTCAAGCTGCAAGCCTCTAAATCCACCAAGAATGTTAGTCCATGGAGTCCTCTGAACCGAGACGTTACATTCCTCGGCTGGGTTGGCTGGATCTGGACGGCGCTAATTGCACCTGTCTCGCAGCTCATCTGGGTGGCTGCTAATATCTCGAATCACTCCAATGGGGCCGTCAAAATCGTCAAGAGTCTAACCGTGGCTGTTACTGCTCTACCATTAAGCATTGACAGTCGGGTCCGGTATGGTAAGACACTGGCGGGATCAGGAAACAGAAGACCATGGGCAAAATGGATATTTAACCTCACGAACTGCCTAAGCTGCCTATTGCAAGGCGTGATATGTGCAATTCTCCTGATTACAGGCGCTATCAATTTAAGCCAGTTCTCAACCTCTGGATTTCCTACACCGATATTAGCAATATATCCTATAGTCTCGCTGATATGGATGTACGGCAGTCTTATATTTCTGCCAGTACGTGACGGTGGACAGCGCAGAGCCGCACAAGATCATTGGAGTGGATACATCCTGGATGTTGGAATGGGTGCATTTGCCGGAATATTTCTGGCCGCCCCTGCGTTTGGGTTCTACCAGAGCTCCTCATTCGATGAGAAGTACGGGAACTTCGATTCGTTGTCAGGAAGTACCTCGAACGGAGCAGATGGACAGACGCTAGCTGAATATTTACAATGTGAGACACGAGTTTGGAAGAAGTTTGCAGCTATTTTTCCTTAAAATTGTTACGACCATGGCTCACACAGGAGCACGTAACCAAGAGACCTTAGGCTCAGGGACCAGTAAGGTCCTAGGAGAACTCTTGGGGGAGGCCTGAGGAAAGAAGTTATGTGACTAGCTCAGTCTGTCTCAGTGGAATCAGCACTGAGCTGGTAGATAAGTTTGATCGGTATCGGTTCACAGAAAATAAAGATCTATATAAACAGAATATATTTTCTTAGTATATAGAGCTTCGCACTCAACTCAAATAGTAATTCTATTACTCACATATAGGTTACTTAACCTAGCGGGTTCCTCCTTATCTGCGAGTTAAGTTCGCTGTCTATATGTTGCAACTGGGCTAAGCATTATATAAGCTACCTACTTGGTACATTTCGAGTAACATTTTCATATCCAACCATGAGAATATTAGACTAACTATGTGGACTCAATATAGTTATGGAAAAAGTCTATATAGTCAAAGAAACTCCTCTTATAATGCCTTGTAAACAACCCATCCGTACGATTGACTGTTTGCATACCATACTGATTCCCATAATCACCAAACTCATTATTATCAATCCAGCTCCATGCCAGAGCACCGATAACGTTGATACCGTCAGAATGGATAGCATGCAAAGTTTCCGTCAGGAAGTTTTGATAGTACATCGACCTCTCAAAATCATACTGCTGTACCAAAAGGTTGTGCTTTGAGTCGTCGATTTGTGGGAATCCGAACTCTGTCACCATAATGCCCGACGGACGGTAGGTGTTCCAAACATAGCCGAACTGCTCGCGCACGTATTGCTGCGCGATCATTGGATACGCGTTGGACTGTACACCCATAAGCCAGCCATTCTCTTGCGTGGTACCCGTGGCTACGCATATTGGCCAAAGTGGGTGAGAAGCGTTAGCTTCGCAGGCTTTAATGCCGCCTTCGGGCGGGTAGGCGAATTGAGCAACATAGGGATCAAAGGCCCAGAAATCCACTGTACCATTGATGTATGAAATTTCTTCCTCTGTGAGAGCCGTTACGTTGAGGGCGGGATTGTCTAAGACGACGTCAGGTATCTGTTGTCCAAGAAACAAGGGGTTTGCCATAATTCCCAACAGATATTCCTGGTAGCGAATAGCTGCATCAACGTGACTTGAATTGCTGGGGTCTAGTGGAACGGCGAGATTGTTCGCAAATTTGGTGCTGATGCGACCTGTTCCTTTGAACTCTTCTTTGTACCAGTGATACACTTCAGCATGAGCTTTGGCCTGTGCACTGAAGACGTTGTAGTCGGATGACTGGTAGGGAACTGCGAGGTTCGGCTCGTTCAGGGTGAACCAGATCGGAACTCTATCGGCGAATCGGGTCATGATTTGCTTTGCATAGTATAAAAAGTGTGCTGGATATGCGTCCAGATCATCGAAAATTCCTACCGGGTTGTCGGCATGGACCAATGTAGCGACCGGAATGATGCCATAATCGTAGCATATCTTTATGAGGTCCTCATAGTGATCCAGAGCTTGTGTGTTGACCGGGCTATCAGCGACACCGAATGGCATGACTCGCGTCCATGATATTGAAAATGAATAGTACGGCACTCCCAGCGCCGCGAGTCGTGCGATATCTTGCTTATAGAGGAAATAATGCATATCCGCGATGTTCGAGTCGTTCCCGGAACCACTATTATCTGTTCCAATGGAGTCGAACCCTGCAGGACCACGCCCTTCGACTTGCAGTCCACCTTCGATCTGCCAGGCGCTAGATGCCACTCCCCAGATAAAATCACAGGGTAATTTCAGGGACTTGTCCTCGTTTAAAGGACGGACAGGTAGTGGTGGTGGATAAATCAGCTCGCTAGACGCCACTGGAGTCGGCGAAGCTGTGGTCGTGAATGGCGGATCTAAGGAATATGTCGTGCCTGCCCACAGAGCGGCGTATGCACTCTTTCCATAAGGTCCATCGTCGGTTGAAGTTGCTGCAGGATCCAGGCTGTAAGTCGTGTAAGTCACGTTTGCTGGCAAAAGGGTGGATGCTTCTGCAAACGCTGGAGCGTAAGTAGGTAATGATAGAGGTGTTGATAATGGTGTAGCGTAACGATTGGTGCTCATCTGCTCATAGTAGAACGAGCTGTAGCTTGGAGAAACTGTTGATGCTAAGCATGATGTTGCTAATGAGGAGTTGGCAGAGTTGAAATTGGCGACAGTAACACGAATTTGTGCCAACAGCCCGATGAGAGCACCAGTTGATGGTCTGTTTAACATCATGATTGCGTTATATAATGAATAACCCTAAGAGTTTTAATTGTGTGAACTTGGCTGGCGACACTAGTATATATAGTACTCCTCTATCTGCCTTGTACATTTGCCGTCCTTCGAAGATAATATCCGTCAAAACCCGACCTGTAGGAGATGATTATAAGTAACTATACATATTGTGGATAGGCCTAAGGACTTTAACTGTGCTCAAGGCCGACGAGCAAAAGCGGGGTACAGCTTCAGTACAAGTACAAGTATAGTGGAGCATACTTTGAAAGTGGGATATTGGTTAATACCTCGGAATACTTTCATAGAAATGAGGCAATAATTCAACCTCTGGAAAGTATTTATCGAGATGTATAAGGTTCTGTGAGGTCAGATATAGGGCATGAAAATTGGGCTCATCGTGGAGATCTTGGAAGACAAATCGACGAGTGTAGTAGGCAAAGTTACCGAGGTTATACTGTCTTTGAGGGAGATCTTGATGTTCATAAGATAGACTGGAGACGAGAAGTAAAATATCAAAAAGAAAATATTGCAAGATACGTATCCGTGTTTCTCGAAAAAAATGAAGTCTAGGATAGAGGTAGTTACAAAAGAATGTGGATTTTCGTAAAATGAGGGAAGGTGGCAGAATATATGGCTGGTCAAGGC
Source organism: Rutstroemia sp. NJR-2017a WRK4 (assembly GCA_002946385.1). NCBI lineage: Eukaryota > Fungi > Ascomycota > Leotiomycetes > Helotiales > Rutstroemiaceae > Rutstroemia > Rutstroemia sp. NJR-2017a WRK4. Next base: position 138,167 of record NJPR01000042.1, on the reverse strand, counting down.
GGTGAGAAAATTCGCAGCACTGCGTCATATCAGTATCACTATGCAACTCGCTGAAATGAAAACCTCCAGGTTCTGTCCCACACTCCGCAAGATATAAATCCTGATTTTTTCTAGATGATTATAGATATAGGGAGCGAGTGTTCATGGAAGTAGTGTATAGATTTTATTCGGCAAGCCCAAGCGCGTCGGCCTCTGTGAAATCTATGATTGGTGCCATGTTTATTTTCTTCCTACAGTTAAGTAAAGCTGAGAATTGTTTCATTATTAAGTCCCACCAAGGCGGCTTTTCCTGGCTCGCCTTGCAGCCATTCCTAAATTCAGTTTTTAAGATGTGAGGCCCCTGTTTTTCCGGGGTAAAGTTTAATTGCACTGATCCGTGCGACGTTGGGCTGCTCAGGAAATTCTCTCCTGGCAGTTCCTCCGTCCTAGATATGTACGGAAACCATCTCCTAGCAGTGATGCGCGCCTAGAAACACCCTTATATACTATACCACACACTGAAACTTTCATTAATGATTGTCTTGTATTTGTAAGATTATATACCAAAGCTTAGTATATACTACAACTTACTTACCTTCACCATAACTCTGTTGATATCTGCATCGTAAATGATTTGTCCAGCTTGAGCGGATCAAACCAACTTACTCGCCTTTCATCGCCTCGCCTTCCTCCAACTATTGTCCACACATGCTTGTGCTTGTTATAAGTGCGGTTAATTCGCGGTGGTCAACCCATCGTAGACGTGTTGTGGGCTCCATGTCGCTGAGCCCGAGTCCACCGTGATCAGGTACTGAGCAAGCTCTTGAACGTGTACCACTTCTGTAAGTTATTGACGGCTGCGGTGGTTCTTTAATCGTGTAGTATATAAGAGATCGACCGGCTGGGGTGGAAAGCCGCGAATCCGAAACTTAGTAACCCAAAGACCAGCTTCTATATCTTCGATCTATGGAATACAGTACTAATTCCTTAGATGAGAAGTTTATCCTATCAAGCTATAGCCATTTTTGAGGTTGTCTGGCCTGATAATTCAGGTCACCTGCCAGTCGTATTTTTGATGGGGTCGGTATTTAAGTCGCCGGGACATACGGACTATTTGGGACAAATGGCATCTATATCCAATAAGAAGGTTGGATTCATACATTAATCAGAAGTCCAGGATTGGGGGTGTTTTGGGTGGGCAAAATAAGAAGCAACCCTTAGTTTTACAGTCACGTGCCTAGCCGAGAATATTATAGACAGCTTGCTGCCTATAAATATAACTTCTAGACTTCAGCTTTCAGCTTCTAATCTTCTTAAATTTATCAATTATTTTTTATACTATTATCTATTTATTAAAAGATTCAGGGATTCCTGTTCCCTCTATAGTTGTATATATCCTTTCAGTTCACAAACATGAACAAAAAATTCAAGACTATCTCAGTCTCCCACCTTCCGCTTCTCAACGCAAAAGGGATAAAATGCCGTTCCGATGAAATCCATCCTTCCTCTGTTCCATCTACTGCCGATCCCCGATCATACTATCTCGAACATCCCACCGCTGATGGGATATCCCCACCTCTGATTTCATCTTCCTCCTTTGTCCCCGCCACGTTGATATCTCTCCTCATGCGTCGTAAGAAAGACAGTGCACTAGGTGTGAAATTCATAAGGAAAGGGGGATATGGGTACTGGGAAGGACAACGTCTAGATGAAATAACAAATATGGAAGGGGCGTTGCACACTTTTGTGATACCCGTAGTTCCAAGATGCGAGATGATAGGGGACTATCGATATAGTGCTGAATTAGGGGGGCATGGAGTTGTGTTATTTGGAGATATCGATGTCGAAAGCGGAGATAAAAAGGTGAAACCTAAGCAAAGCGTAAGGCTTACAAGAACGGTTGTTATGAGCGCAAGTATTCATATGGACTTCGAGGGTGTGGGAGTTATGTTGAAGGTCTGTAAGCTTGATAGTATGGAAGTTTTGGGAGCGGATCTGGGCGCCCAGGAGGGATGGAAACCTCTTGCTGTGGAAGAGAAGCATGATGAGACGACGAGATCGGAGTACGACAAAATGTTACATCAGCACATGGTTTTCCACTTGACTAAGGATAGGAAACTACCGTCTAAAGACTCTACAAACCCCATGAGTTACGCGGAAGCGCTGGAATTCCTCGAGAATATGATCTTAGGCGATGAAAACATCAGCGAAGCAGTCTTCAGAAAGTATGCAAAACTTCATAACAAAGAAGTTGTATCTCTCGAACTTCTATTCAACGTTGCGTTCGAGCAAGCTCGCAACGAATTCTCAGCTCTGGAAGCGTTATGTCCTCAAGGCTACGTCTACACCTACGACCCAGCATCAATTTTCGCACTAGCAATCAAACCCCCTCTTCTCAATCGGCTCATGATCACAGCGTTTAAAAATCTCTCAAATTACAATCAATTCAAAAATCTGAAGATTTTTGCTTTCAATAACTACGCTGAGCCAGGAATTTTGAGTTTGGTTTCGAAGGCTTTGGAAAAGCAGAAGGGAGTTTATGTTGTGGACAAAGCTCAATTATTCAAAGGCCCTGAGTGGAAGTATAATATTTCTGCGTTCGAACAGGCCGAGGGTGCAATGCTAGTCATTCATAACAACAGTGACGGATTCGGACAGAATATTGAGACTGAAGGAGAATCCGGGAGTTTGGATGGAGCAATTGGGTCAAATTCTAGTGCTGCAGCAAGTTTGGAAAGAAACAGAGCAGATTTGTTGAAATTTGTAGTATGAATATGAATTATTTCAAATATATAAACAATAGTAGATAACAGAATTCTGTGTATATAGATTATAAGTAACAAAATATCATTATTTTAGCTAAATTAATTAAATTATTAACAACTATAACTATAATATTATCAATATATTTAAAACTATTTAGAACTTCTTCTTCTACTCTACTAGATAGTAGGGAAGCTAATATTCTAAGAAAGATTATATTCTTCAATATATTAATATAGAAAAGTAACTTGAAGATATTTTATATAATAGCGAAAAAATATAATATCACTAAATTAATAAAATAGATATAACGAAAGTAGTCGGCAGGCCAATTTAAGCACTTAACTGCTTATCATAACCTCACAGTTCGATACAATTGATTTCGTTCACCGGCAGTGAAACGTGGGGCAGAGAATCCAAGAATATGAGCGTGTTATCATAAGAATGAGTTACAACTCACTTGGCTTAAGCTAAAGGCCAAAATCTCCAGTATTCATTCATTCGTAGTATTACGAACATGCAGCCTATCTACAGGTAGCCAAACCAACAAAATCCCTAGAGGATGCCTCATCGCAGGATATCCCTTTATTAATATAAAGGTGCTTCCGCTTCTTGTTCGGCGAAGTCTCCTGAAGAACTGATACCTGCCTCAAAATCTGTGAGCCAAAATATTTAAGCGCTCAAAGTCCACCAGCACCACATCCCTGATCTCGGGGTTCCATAGCAGGTTCGGCGGCCGTATATCACGATGTTCCACTTCGCGATTCAACATCTTTGTAACTGCCCAGCTTGTCTCCGTAGCCAAATCCCGTCCCATGGCTGAAATCCACTCCTTGAGTGTCTGCTCGCCAGCCCATGACTTGAGTGGCATGTGAACTATTCTGACCCCAACGTCAAGAAAGTAAGGATAGACGAGAGAGATATTCCCAAGGTAGACTGGTATAAGCTCTCCTTGAACTTTGTCGAAGTGTCGGTAGACCCAGCCTTCGTGCTTCAACTTTGCTTCGAATGCCGTCACAGTCCCCTTTGCAACGAAAGTATATCCATCCGATTCCAGAGTCAATCTGAACAGAGCACCACGGGCAGCTTGCTGTCCAAGTGGCTCACATCCGTTGTCTGGGTTTCGGCGAGCTGATATAATATAATTTCGCTAGGGATTTCCGTCCCAAAGCATGGTAGCTGCCGGCCCCTTGATGTTATTTTTGTTGCTTAATTTCAAAAATTTCTTTCTCGCTGTTTGTGATGTTTTCATGTAAGCATAGTAGACTTCAACACACTTCGTTCTTATCAAGTTACGTATCAAAGGGTCACTGCGTTGTGAGAAGTACCTGACCACCGTAGTGGAGGACCGGTGGCTGGCTCCTACTTCAACCTTAATTTACAAGTGCTCACTCTCAACTCGTAATCCTAAAGCATATCAAGCGGCTCTATTTAATAAATATGCTACTATATTTATATTCCTCAATATCTGAGTCCCAGCTCAGAATACTAACTCTCCTGCCAGGAAAGTTCGAGGAGTCTTTAAAAGGTTCTTTCACCGTCCAACAGTTCCTCCCCACAAATCGTCAAATACCAAAGTATGACGCTCTCTCGTATGTTTGGGGTGATCAAGCAGAGTTGGAGCCGATAGCCATTCTACATGATAGCCAATGGAAAGAGAAGCCAATTGAAGCTTCACTTGCGATTGCTCTACGTCACTTGAGGCTATGGAATGAACCTCGTGAGATATGGTGCGATTCACTCTGTATCAATCAAGATGACCTAATTGAGCGAGCGGCTCAGGTTCTGCGTATGGGCGAAATATATCAAGAAGCCGACAGGGTGATTGTTTGGCTTGGACCTGAGGAAGACGATAGCTCCGTGGCTATAAAGATACTCGATTACATTGGATCTAACGTACGCTTCGATGCTGCTAAATACGAACTATCCCCGCTTCCAGGAGCAGAGCAAGAATTTGAAGATCCGACCTCATCCCTCTCATACACGGAAAGAGAGTGGTTGACAATCAAGAAGCTCTTTGCTCGATCATGGTTCAAACGACTTTGGGTCAGGCAAGAGATCGTTTTGGCGAATACATCAGCGACTGTAGTTGCAGGACACTCCACGACCACATGGTCAAGGTTTGGGCAAGCCGCGGGCTGTATTGAGGTCAAGATTGCTTTGGGGGCTTTGAGTGCATACTTCCCGTCTCGTTTCGTCGGCGATGTCAGTAATGTAGTTGCTCTTTTCCGCACCACGCTATTCAGGCACCCGATTGCATTACTTAATTTCACCCGATCTTGCCAATGCACAGATGAGAGAGACCATGTTTACTCGCTCCTAGGTCTTATCGGCTCTGGCTACAAGATTCAACCCCATTATACGCAGAGCGCCAAACACATATGCATGGAATTCATGTTGAGAATCTATATAGAGGATGCTAGGTTAGATATTTTGGCATTTTGCGACATCACAGGAAGCCCGAGCTGGGTTCCGAACCTTCCTGGGCTGAATCCAGCAAACCATTTCTGGCGCAACTTTGCTACCGGCTACTCCGAAGCTCACTTGAGTGTTTTACATGACGACATGATCAGAGTCACAGCAAGAAGTTGTGGAAGCGTGCTAGAATTAATTGGACATATACCACAAAGCTGCCCAGAGGATGGGATGAAGCAACGAGTGAAAGACATGCTAATCCAAGAGCTTGGTAAGGATACTGGATTGTGGGATTCTGAAAAGAAAGTCAAGCTCACTCAAGCTTTACTTGGCGGCCATTGGCACGAAAATACCACCCATTCACATGATCCTGCCTTAGCGGGTGCGATATTTGTGCTTGAAGGTTGGGTCTCAGAGGATGTTGGTAGGCGTAATAAGAACCCTTTCTTTCTAGAAATGCTGGTCGTCTGGGCAATATTAAATGCCTTGTCTGGCTGGTCGATTTATCAAACAGAAAGTGGTCTATTCGGGATTTGTTCAAACATGTGTTTACCTGGCGACCATATATATACCATTCTTGGCTGTAAGGACCCTATCATACTACGAAGCTCCGAGAATTCTGAACATCAGAAAGTTGTTGGGCCAACATATATCCACGATATCTCTTGTGGGCAAGCTATCTTAGGGGATGATCATCCTTTGGAATCAAGTTTTTTTAACTCGTTCGACAATCCACAATTGAGTTTTGAAAGGGAAGACGGCCTAGGAACAAGAGGCGATCCGCATCTTCAACATATCGACTTCCCATACAAAATAGAGGATGATCATCCACTATGGCACCGAGGGAAGGAGTTTGCACCGGGTTCCCAGACAGTCTCTTCGCACTTGGAAGTACTCTTTCAACGCGGTATTCCATTAAAAGAGATTACCATCAAATAGTATCCAGTCGATATAGAGTTAGTTCACGGCGGGGGGCAGTTATACAACCTCGCTTTAGATCGCGGTGTTATAACTATAATTATATAATATTCTAAAGATTTTAGACTTAGAAGGTTAACTAATTATAATTAGAAGATATAATTATTATATTATAATAATATATTATAGATATATATAATAATATAGATATTAATAAATCAGAAGATATTATATAAATATAAATATTTTTGAAGTAGAAAATATTCTAGAAAAAAAATATTTATTATTATAATAATATTTAAAGAAAAAATAATATCTTTAATAAAACTTTAGTTAATATTATATAATATTTTAATAATTCTAAAAATTTTAATATATTAAAATTAATAAAATAACTAGAATAATAGAAAATACAAATTTATATAATTAAATAATTTTCTTTAATATATAAAATTTTATATTTAATAATAACTCTTATTTATTTACTTATTTATTATAATTATTCGATTTCTTATATAATTATTTTCAATAATAAATTTATAATAATATTATTATTTTTACTAATTAATAATATTCAAGAATTTAATTATTTTTATATAATTTAGAAAATAAATATTTATATTATTATGTTAAAAAATTTAAAATTAAAAAGAAAAGAAAATCTAATTTAAAAAAAGATTTTTATATAAATATCATGTTATAAGCACCTTATAATCAAAATATAGAGTCGAGATATTAAGATAGTAAAATCAATTCTTCTTTTTCTAACTATTGATTTTTTGATTACTCTTTATAGATAATTTGGAAAGTTAAGCTTTCTATATCCAGTTTACAAAGTAAAACTTTATAAACCAGAAGGTTTAAGCTATTAAACCTAATTTCTAAATAAGTTAAAGGCCGGATTAATTAGTATTTCTAATCTATATATTATATATTCTATAGCTTATTTTTATAATATATCTTCCAGATTAATTTATCGATCTATTCTCTCTATAGAAATAAGTAATATATCTAATTGGAGTTATTTATAATAGATATAAAATACTTATTTTATATAATAGAATTTATTTACTTTGGATAGTATATATATTTATAGAGTACTATTATATATATTTCTATAACTTTGATCAGATTGTTTATTTACAACTCTACTTATATTATTTATTAGTTATAAAGACAAATAGTCTATAATTCTAATTATTTCGAAATAGTAATCTTATTAATATTAGTGAAAGAGAGCTTGTTTATTTTGATAGTTATTATAATATAACTAGCTAGTAAGTTATTCAAGTAAATATTTGTTGATATAATTATATATATAATATTGATTATAATTACTATTATTAGTAAAGTTATTTACTCTATTTGCTTTATTTGATAAGAAAAAGTAGCTAGTTAGATATTCACTATTATAGATATAAATAGAGTTCTTTTTCCTCTAAATATTTTCTTCTCTTCTTCTTCTTTTTTATATACTATCTTCTTTATTACTATTATTATTATAAATCTATTTTGTTTATTAACTTTATTATTTCCACTCTTACTTTTTTATTATACTTTCTAATCAATTTATAAAATATTAACAAGCTAAACAAAAGAAGCTTAATAAGAAAGGATCTTATATATAATAAATATTAAAAGATCTTATTTATTATAATATTAACTCGTTCTTAAATAATAATTAGTTTGAAATAAGTTTTCCTGATTATTTTCATAAGTTTAATTTAATATTTTTGAGACTAACTAATTATTCTTCTTCTAGAAGGATAATTTGGATAATTTGGATGATTTGGATAATATTAATAATAATATTATAGATAAAGAGTTATCTAGTCCTTCTATAATTTCGAAGGTTTCAATAAAGGAAGATTTATTAAATATTTCTTTGATAAATATCTCTTTATAATTATTTCTTAGTTTTATATCTTTTATCTTTATCTTTATTTATTAATTATTATAATAAAATAATAATATATACTTTACTAGTAATCTATTATTAGATATAGATAAAAAAGATAATCCTAATTTTGAATCTAATCTTTAAAATAATTCAAATAGAACGATCTTATAAAAAGAAAGTTCTAGATATATTAATAAAAATAAAGTTTAGATAAGTTCGAATTATAATAATCTTATTATTCTATATTCTTATTATATTCCTATTATTGAAACTAAGAGAGAATAATTATCGGAAGTAAGTTTAAATAAACTTATTAATAATAATAAAGTTGAGAATAAGAATAAGTTTAAAGATAATAATATTTTATTAATTATATCTATCTATTATATTAAATATAAAGTTGTTTATAAAGCTAGTTATAAAATAACTTATAAAATAGTTTATATTAAGAATAAAGAGTTTATATATCCTTATTAGAGATATATTTATTCTATTATAAATAGTTCTTATTCTGATTATAAATTCTATAATATAAATATAATAGATATTTGAAATCGGTATTATTATTAATACAAAACTTATTCTTACTATCTTTTTTATCTAGCTTTTTAAGAGATTATTAGAAAATATTTATTTATCAAATTTTCTTTTAATAAAGTAGTAAGATTGATTCCTATTTCTAATCTATCTAGTTAGTTAATATATTATTTAGATTATGAAAAAGTACTATATAATAGTTCTGATAATAATAAAGTATCTTTATAATAATAAGGATAATATTATAAAGTATACTAAAATTGATAAAAATAATATTAATAAAATAGATATAGAGAACTAGAGAAAGAATTATATAATAATTATTTATCTTTAAGAAGTATTATTAAGAATAATAGATAAACTTACTTTATTTATTTATAAATAATAATTATTTTCAAGATAATTAGTTAGATTAGTTATTTATTTTTATCTTCTAAAAATAATATTAATATCTTAATATATAACTTGATATAATTTAATAGATAATTTCCTTTTTAATCTTTTTAGATAGTTATTAATTAAATAATTTGATATCTTCGATTTTATTATAAATATTTTATAGATTTAGTAAAGTTTAGAAGTATTCAAAACTTTATCTAATAAGGTTTTTAATTAATCTATTAACTAGTATATTATTAATAAAGAGATAAATAATATCAAAGTTTTTCTTTTTATATTTCTATCTTAACTATATATTCTGAATATCGATATAATAGAACTTTATTGAAATATACTTATTTATACTAATTCTTAACTAAATTATTTATATATTATTATAGTAAACTATAACTAGCTTATTAACTAGCAATTTGATTTTCTTAAATAATCTTATTATTACTATTATTTCTTTAATTATTCTTTCAACTCTAAATAGTTCTATTTCGATTATTAAGATTATAACTATATTTTATTTATTTACTTTCCAAGAGATTAATCTGCTAAATAAGTTTATAATATATTTCTAAGATAATTTCCTATTTATTTAGTTATCTATAAATGAAATATCTGATATAACTAAAAATTAGATAATATAATCAATATTATATTCGATTATAAAGAATTATATTCTTTATAAATATTAGATATAATAGTTAGTTATATTAATATAATCTTGACTTAGATTGATAAGAAAGTAACTAAGTTATAATATTATAAATATAATATCTATATAGAAAGTTATTATTATATATAAGATTAATCCAATCTTTTTCTAATATTTCTTAACTTTAGATAGATAAGTTATTTCGATATTCTTTTTGAATTTACTAACTAATAATAATATAATAATAAGTTATCTATCGATCTAGTTAAATTTATATATAATTTTCTCAATATAGATATTATATATTAGTTAGAGCTTTCTTTATAATCTATTTCTAATAATTCGGATTTTTAGAAACTATATTATATCTCCAAGTTCTCTAAGTTTATAAATTACTTTAATTTTATTAATAAATATTTTTATAACTTACTTATTCTTTTTATAATAGAGAATTTAGAAGTTATTAATAAAAAAGAAGATAAGAATCTTTTTATTATAATAAGTATAAATATATAATTCTTCTTTATATAGAATAATCTCTAATAAGATTAATATAATAATAAAATCCTTAAACCAAATTATAAATAAATTTTATAAACTATATAATATATAATCAATTATTATATATACTTTTGGAATTCGGTAATTATTAAATAATTAGTAGAATACTAGCTCTCTATTTAGATTATATAGTATATTTATAAATATATTGATAATATCAAATTATTTATTTTCAAGATTATATTTAGTTATAATCGTTATAATAATTCGGAAAGAATATATAATAAAGATAGTTATATATATAAATTTAATTATACTTTTTATTTATAAATCTCCTCTAATTATTAGATAGAATCGATATTATATTATATATTCTTTCAAATCTGTTTTATAATTAAATATCTACTTCAATAATATAAATTTAATTATTACTAAGTCGAATAAAACTTTTTATTATATATTATATAATATAAGTATTTTGATTTCTCGATTATAATTCTTCTTAAATCAATATCTAAATAAATAATTTTATAATTAATAATAATATTTGGATAATTTAGTAATAATATTTCTATAAACTTATAATAATAGTTATAATTCTAATTTCTTAATCTTAGATTTTCGAGTAATAATTATTATAATAATATTATATAAGATTATATATCGATTCTACTTCTTATTTTTATCTATCTCGAACTAATTAAGTTATAAAATAAAATGAAAATTATTAAGTATATTAATATTATAATTCCTAGTATATTGAATAATTAAAATACTAATAAGTATATAGATATATTATTCTTTATATCTAGATTTGAGATATTAATATTATCTACTTTTATATTATCCAGATATTTAGATATTACTAAACTAGGTCGGATCTTAGTTTAGAATAATTCTCTTATATAATATAATAATCTCTAATCAAGATTATTTAGAGATTTATTCTTATAAATAATCTAGAGAAAAATCTAGAATTCTCTTAACTAGATTTGAAAGTCTATCTAATATTATAAATATAATCCTTTTCTCGATTTATAATAAAGCGATCTATTATAATAATTTAAACTCTAATAATAATAATTTATTTTGAATATTATCGTTATTATAATTAGATTATATAGATATTTATATTAGTAATAAAAACCTTATTTAGATTAAGTTAGTAGATTTATTATCTAAATTATTCTTATATATCTTATATAGAATATTAATAATAATAATAAGTTCAAAATCTATAATAATATTAGTTTTTTCTAAATTAGTATTATCTTTCTAGAAATATTTATAACTAATTCTATTTCTAAGTATTAATATTATATATATTATAATATTTATTATCTTTTGGTTAATAAGATTATTAAATATTTGCCGAATAAGTATATAGTTTTTGATTTCTTTATTTATAATAAAAGAAAATAGATCTTTCTATAATAGTTATATATATATATAGTTTTCAATTCCTTTATTTTTAATAAGAAAGTATAAATTAATTCTTAATAATTTTTTATTTATTGAAAATAGATATAGTTCTTTTATATTTAATCTTTTATCTAATATAGATAGATTTAGTTTCTCTATTTATAATTCTTTTCTATTATTTAGAAAGTTTAATATATTATTTAGTTCTATATTATTATTTAGTTTTTTATTAATATTCTTATTAGTATTATTTATCTTCAAGATCAAAGAATAATTTGATTAGATATTTTAATCTCTTATTAAAATAAAAAGCTAGAAGATTTTATTATAATATCTATTAAATAAATTATATTATTACTTTTTAAAATAGATTTATCTAATTATAAATCTATTTTCTTATCGAGTTTATAAATAAGTTCTATAGTTTGATTAATTAGTAATATTAAATTAGATTTTTTTTTATAGAAATATATTAGTTTCTTATTAAATATAATATTTCTTATAATAATAACCTATTTAAACTATAGAATCTATATTCTATAAATTGATATTCTGGAAATATAACTTATTAGATATTCAATATAAATTCTAGAATTTAATTTATATTATTTTCTCTTTTTATTTACTTTTCAATTCTTATCTAAAAAGTATATTTGATATCTAGAATAGTAAATTCCACTTTAATTAGATCGAAGATTAGAAATAATCTAGATAACTAATATAGAATTATATTATCGAAAATATAATTAGAATTATAATTCAAATACTTTATTCAGTAATTTGAAATCTCGTTCTTATAAAGAATTAATATTATAAAGATAGATTATAATTTAAATAATTTCGATTTAAAAGTTCTTTAGTAAGTTAGTATTTATATATATTTTGATTATCTTTATAATTATTTCCTATTCTATTTGTTTTATAACTCTATTCGATTTATAAATATTGAATAGAGATAATTCAATATTAATACTATATTCTTTTATCTATTATTAATATAGTATTTTTTCTATATTCGAAATAATAGAAATATTATTATTCTATTTGATTATATAAATAGCTAATCTATATTGGTATTATATTTAGATTTCAAATATTATTATTATATTAAAAACCTTAAAATATAACTTCTGATAAAATAGAAAACTAAAGATCTTCTTATTATATATTTCCTTAATTAGTAATAACTATAATATCTTATTATATAAATTTAGAAAATCGAAAAGATTTTATATAATCTTATAAAATAAATATAGAAATAGTTGGTTATTTAGATTATATTTAATAATCTACTTAATATATATTTATATATAATCTTTATAATTAATATATTATAATTTCTTAATTCGAATACTTCTTATAAAGTATATTAGTTTTTCGAATACTTTCTATTCTAAATAACTAGTTTAATTATACTATTAATTTATATTATCCTTTCTTAGTAATATAAAATCTTTAGATTTATAATATAAATAATAGATTTTTCGGTTTATAATTAGATATATTATTATAAAATGATTTATAAATATATTTAATAAAATAAATAAGTAGTAGATAGATAATTTTTTAAATTAGAGGAATATTAAATTAAATTTATATTCCAAATTTATAATTATAATACTTATTTCTAATATTCTAATTTTTAAAATATTATTCTAATTATATATTTATAAGTCTGAATTACAAAATCGAGTTTTAGAGATAATATTAATATGAAAACTGGATATTAATATAATATTTATAAGAATAAAATCCTTAATATTAAATCTATATTTATTATAAAGACAATTCTTGATTATATATATTCTATAATCGATAATATTAAAAAAGGAAGTTCTATATTCTATAATATTATCTAGAATTATTCAATTATATTTTCTATTATCTAGAAGATTAATATTATTAACTAAATAGATAATACTATAATTATCTAAAAAAGTATTATTTACTAGATAGTATTATTTAGTAATAATTAGAATAATATAGATATTTAAATTATTAATCTTCTTAACTAATTATAGATTAATAATTATATTAATAATCTTTCTTGGAAATAGAGAGAGAATTAATAAAATAGTTTAATTATTAGTTTTATATTCTTTATTAATAAGAAAGGTGTAAAGAGAGTTCTAATATAGTAAATTAAGATATTTTAGAATTCTCTTAATATTTTATTTAGTTAGAAGTTTATTCTTAATAATAATAGTTTTCTTCTAAATAATTAAATAAAAGTATTTATAATTCTTAATAGTTTATCTATACTTTTCAATATTTAATCTATCAATCTATTATATATAGAATTAATAAGAATATTTAACTTGATTTAGATTATCTAATTTCTGGAAATTATAAGATTATTCTTTCGACTTTGATTTTATATTCTTATTATCTAGAATATTATTAACCTGATTATCTTTTTGAATATTATTATCTAAATTATTTATAGAATTAATAAATATAAAAATTCTTTTATTTTTTAGATCTTTAGTATAAATAATAATAAGATTTCCAAAGATTATATTATATTATTTTAAAGTTAAGATTAATCTTCCAAACTAGATATTGATAATTACTTTATTAAATTAATTCTTAATTTAAAATAGAGTTATTTTTATATATACTATTTTAAAAAAAGCTATAATTCTGAGAATTTCTTTAATATCAGAAATCTTATAAATAGAAATTTAGTATTATAATATAGTTATATATAAACTTGAGAACTTTAAGTTTAGAGAGTAACTAGTTATTATTTAGTAAGATCTAACTATTATATAAAGATTATATAATAAAGTAGAGTTTAGATATTTATATTTCTAATATAGAGATAGGAAAGATATCTATATTTATCTATATATCTTTATAAGGAATAGTATTATAAGAATAAGGTATCTAAATATAAGAAAATATTAGAGAAACCAATAATATCTTTAGTAGAACCTTAAATAAGAATTATATAATAACTTAGTAGTCTTAGTAGTTTTAATAATATTAGAATTAATAGGAATATTAGGATAATAAAGAATAAAGATCTATATAAGTAGATAGTTTTTCTATAGTATATAAAACTTTATATTTAATAATAATTACTACTTATTGATTTACTATTATAATTACAATCGATTTTCTATATAATTATTATTAATAATAAACTTTATAATAGTATTACTAGTTGTTATAATCTATAGTATTTAAGATCCTAATCACTTCTATATAATTCAAAAAATAAGTATTTATAATATTTTAAATATCTTTATTACTTTATATATCGAATCGATATCTTTACTATATTTGGATTACTATCTAATAATCAGTCTAGTATTTAAATAGTAGTTATCGTTCTAGAAAATAAACAAGATAATAAAAGTAATATTAATATAAATAAATTATATAAGATTACTATTTTAGAAATCTTTAGAATAGTTCTACTAGATAAATATAAGGATAATTATTATAAATTCGAGATATTCCTACTTTAGATTAAAATATATATCATTTTTAATTAGAATAAATTCAATTAACTAACTATAGTAAGTAGCTAAGCTATATTATATTTTAAAGAGAAAGTAACTAAATAGATTCAACTATATCTTCGAGATTTCTTTAATAATAAAGACTATCTAATAAATTATATATAATCTACTAAAATTATTTTCGATTTCTTTGAAGAATTCAAAATAGAGATTTATTAGATATTTAGTATTACTAATAAAAGAAGAGTTATAGAAGAAAAACTTTATAAATTAATATAAATTAGAT
Source organism: Rutstroemia sp. NJR-2017a WRK4 (assembly GCA_002946385.1). Classification (NCBI taxonomy): domain Eukaryota; kingdom Fungi; phylum Ascomycota; class Leotiomycetes; order Helotiales; family Rutstroemiaceae; genus Rutstroemia; species Rutstroemia sp. NJR-2017a WRK4. The sequence continues at coordinate 122,934 of NJPR01000042.1, read as the reverse complement.
TAGTTATCAAGTATATTATCGAGTTTAAATAATATATAGATATTATAGAATAAAGAGATAAAATAGTTATAAATTATTATTAAAGAGAACTCAAACCAAATATTAAACTCGAATTAAAGAGATTAGTTAAATATAATAATTTAAACTCTTTTATTAAAGAATTAATCCAAGTTGATAATATATTATATAAATATCAGTAGAATAAATAGTCTAAATAATTCCAGAGAAATAAGAGATATTATAAACCAAACTAATTTAGAAAACAATAAAGTATTTATAATAATTCTATAAAGTTAAATATTATAAGTTCTAAAAACAATCTTTTCTAAAAAGAAAAGAATTATAAATATAAAAAGAAACTTTATTTCGAATATAAGTTTCTAGGATATCAAACTAAAGATTATTATAAAAGATTTTAAATAAACAAATCTAAAAAAGGAAATTGGAAAGGAAAAAAATAACTTAAAAATATAATAAGATATCGGATTAGTATAATAAGTAGTTAATAAGTTCCTAATAAATATATAATACTATTATAGATAGTATATTATAATAACTAATATATAATTTATAGATCGGATAAAGATAATATAGAATAATATTTTAAGAAGTTTAGAAATAAAAAACAAAAAAAGAAATTCTATCAAATAAATATAATAAACCAAAACCTTATTATTTATAAAAAAACAGTTATTAAGAAAAAAACAAATTATAAATATATCCAATAATTTATATATTATAATAATATATATAAGAAATATTATAAAGAGAAATTTATAAATAACTATTTCCTAGAGAAATTATAAATATTATAAAAGAATATAGTATTCGAGTTATTAAATATAAATAAAGAATAGATTATTAAAGAATATAGTATCTAAAAAGTTAGAATCTAGACTTATCCGAATTATAAAAGTTAATATTATAACTATATAAGAACTCCCGAATCTAGAATAGATAAAACTTATAAATTTATATATAGAGATAATAAATACTTTAAATAGAAATAATTTGAAATAGATAAAATCTATTAGGAATTCTCAAAAGACGATTTTGAAGAAAGCAAATTACGAATTAAATAATTCTGGATAATATTCTGATATTTATAGATAATATAATTATAGAAATAAATTGGAAAGGAAGAAAATATTTATATAGAATAACTAGTAAGATAGTTTCTAGTAAAAAACTAGATCTATTATATTAAATTAATTAAAGAAGGAGTTAGATTATAATAGAATATATTTATTATAAAGTTATATTACAAAATACTCTATACTAATTAGGAATAACTCGCCGAGTTATATAAAATACTAGTTAGAAAGTTGAAAGTTATTCTAAAGTTAGAATAGATTCTTTATAAAGTATATATAAATAAATAGATATTCCGAACTATAATAGATTTAGAAATAATAGAAAATTTTATAATATTAAAAGTTATAATATTAGCGAAATTATAAATTCTTAAGAAACTAGTTCTATATAGATTTTATCTTATTAATAAGTAATTAACTAAAGAAAATAGATTGGTTTAATATAAAATATAAGAATTTGAGATATAATTAGATTAGTATTCTAAATAGATAAGAATGGATTTAGTCTTATTAAGAAGATATTAGATAATTCTGAGAATATTATAGTTAGAAAACTATAATCTATATATTAACTAGATTATAAGAATAGTATAATATAATAAATATAAATATAAGAAGAAGTTTATATAAAGTTTTATAAAACTGATATTTAGTTAAGAACTGAAGATAATAAATTTATTAAGATTGGATATTTTAGTTTAGAATCTCTTACTAAAGAATATATTAGTATAATATATAAAATATATCGAGATCTTTAAAGAAAGATTTTAAAAGGATATTTTATCAAAATATTAGCTTTGGGATTATAAGATAAAATTGGAAGAAGGAAAGGAATTACTATTTTTATTAATTATATTATTATCTAAAGAGAAACTTAAGTTGCTTTATAAATATCTCGATAAAAATTTAATAAAGAGATTTATTAGGAAATCTACTTTATTTATAAGAATATCTATCTTCTTTATATTAAAAAAGAAGGATAAGAAGGATAAACTAGTTATTAATTATTATAAACTTAATATTATTATTATTAAGGATCGATATTTATTATTATTAACTAGTAAGTTATAAAATCGAATTGGGAAAATTAAATATTTTATAAAGTTGGATTAATATATAGAATTTAATCTAATCTAAATTAAAGAAGGAGATAAATAGAAAATAATATTTTATATATAATATAGATATTATAAATATTAAATTATACTTTTTAGACTTATTAATATACTAGTAATATATATATATCTAGTTAATAACTTATTAAAAAAGTATCTTGATAACTATTATATAATATATTTAGATAATATCTTGATCTTTATCGAAATTCTTGAAGAATATATTAAAATTATATAAGAAATACTTCAGATTTTAATAAATATAGATATCTTATTAAAATCTTCGAAATATAAATTCTATATTACCGAAATCGAGTTTCTAAAATATATTATCAATATAATAGAATTTAGAATAAGTTTAAATAAAGTAAAAGAAGTTCTGGAATAAAAGTAACTTATTATTATAAAAGAAATATAATTATTCTTAAGATTTATAAATTTCTATAAATAATTTATTAAGAACTATTTAAGAATTATAATATTTCTTATAAAGCTAATCAAGAAGGATATTGAGTATAAATAGAGTAATATAATATAATAAATATTTGAAATCTTTAAATAAATCTTTATATAAATACTAATTCTTATTATCTTCGATTCTAAATAACTAATTATTATTAAGATAGATATATTAGATTATATATTAGATATAGTTCTAAACTAATTAGATAAGAATAAAAAGTTATAACTAGTAATATATTATTTAAGAAAGTTATAATTAGCTAAACTGAATTATAAGATTTATAATAAAGAGCTATTTATTATTATCGATATTTTTAGAGAATAGAAAGTTTATCTTAAAGAATCTAAATATATAATCTAGATTTATTTAGATTATAAGAATTTAATATACTTTATAATAACTAAAGTTCTAAATAGATAATAGATATAATAAGTAGAAATACTAGTTATATATTATTTCAAAATATTATATATTAAAAGAAATGAAAATACTAAAGTTAATATATTTAATAGGAAATCAGAATATCTTAAGAATAAAATATATAAATTATATATTATATTTAGATAGAAAGGAGATTTATTAATATTTAATTTAACTTATTTAGTTATAATAATATTATTTCGTAATAACTATTTAGAAAAATAAATATAAAAGTATTATAGAAATAACTTTATTATAAAATAAGTATTAGAATAATTAGATAAAGGATTTATAATTAAGAACAAAATTATATATTTCTATAAGAAGATATATATCTCTTCGACTTTAGCAAAATAATTTATTTAAGAATAATATAAACTTCTAGTTTATAGATATTAAGGAATTATAAAGATATTTATAAAGATTAAAACGAACTTATATTTCTTATAAATAAAGAAAATAGTTAAAGAAGTTATTAGAAACTATAATATTTATATATAGAATAAAACTTTATAATATACTTTATATAATTAGTTTAAAACTCTGAATATATCTATTTAGTTATAAAAGTTTATTATATAGAACTTTATAGTTAAACTACTATTTTCAAAAGATCTAATAATAAAAATAATATATAATTTTATTCTAGTTATTATAGATCGATTAACCAAGTTTAAATATATAATTCTATATAAGAAAAGTAGTATAGTTGAAGATCTAGTTTATATATTTCTAAGAATAGTAGTTAGTATATATAGAATATTTACTGAAATTATCTTAGATTGAGATAAGTTTTTTATCTCGAAATTCTAGTAGATATATATAACCTTTCTAGAAATTAAGAGAAAACTCTTAATAATATTCTACTTATAAATAGATAGTTAGATAGAATAATTAAACTAGATTATAAAATAGTATTTAAGATATTATATCAATTATAAATAAGATAATTAAATAGAATTACTATTATTTATATAATTTATTTATAATATTATAGAAGTAACTATTATAAATATAATATCGGTATATACTAATTTTAGCTTCGAATTTAAAATATATAATATATAATTACTAAATATAGCAAAATTAGATATAGAAATAATAAAAGTAAAGAATCTTAAGAATTTATATAAATAATTATTATTTGATATCAAGTTTATTATATAATAAATAGTATACTACTATAATATAAAGTATAGTATAGAACTAATATTTAAAAAAGAGGATAAAGTTTATCTTCTTAAACAAAATATTAATATTAAAAAACTAAATAATAAACTAGATTATAAGAAATTAGAATCTTTTAGGATTATTGAAATAATCAGACTAGTTAACTATTATTTCGAACTACTAAAAATAATAAATATATATTCTATATTTTATATTTCATTCTTAAAACTAGTATTATTAGAAATACTAAATATACTTTATACCGAAATTGAACTAGTTAACCTAAATACCGAATATAAAGTCGAAGAAATACTAGATTAGAAATATATTAGAGAAAAGCTTTATTACTTAATCAAATAGGAAGAATATTTATATTTAGAAAATATATAGAAACTAATTAAGAATTTGAACTATCTAGCTAATTTAGAGAAATTCTATTTAAAGAACTCTTAATTTCTAACTAAATAACTAATTCAGAATTATTTATTAAAGAGAGTTCGAAGATCGAAGAGTCGATCCTAGAAGAACTAGATAATTAAAGAGCTTATTTAGTTTGTTTAATTTATTTCCTTTTCAATCTTTCCTTCTTTTTAAATTCCTTTAATATCTTTATTATATATAGATTATATTATAATATTTTCCCAGTCTTTTTCTTTAGAATCTTTTACTATTTTCTCAAATATATATAATATATAAAAGCTTCTTACTTTTACTAAATAGCTATTTTTTCCTTAGTTTCAAAATAAGTTTCTTTTTAATAAATACTTTCTCATAATAATATAGAATTCTTATAAATATTATAAGAAGTCTTTTTAGTATTTCGAATATACTCTCTATATTAATCAGAATTAGAAAGAATATAATATTTAAAATTCTTCAAAATATAACGAAAGTATTTTATAGATATTATTTTTCCTCTTTCTTTAGAATAAATATATATATTATAACAACTTTTTATAGATTTAGATATCTCTTTAAATATAATAAAGAAGAAGGAAGTAGAAGAATTTATTAAAAAGATCTAAATAAGTATTTTATACTATTATAATAAATATTGAGATAATACTAAATTAGAAGGGAGATAATATTATAATATAATTATATATAAACCTGAAGATCTTAGATTTAGAAGATAGCTAGTTACTATTTAATAAGATCTAACTATTATATAAAGATTATATAATAAAGTAGAGTTTAGATATTTATATCCTTAATATAGAAATAGAAAAGATATTTATATTTATTTATATATCTTTATAAAGAACAGTATTATAAAAATAAAGTATCTAAATATAGAAAAATATTAGAGAAACTAATAATATCTTTAGTAAAACTTTAGATAAAAATTATATAATAATCTAGTAGTTCTAATAATTCTAGTAATACTAGAACTGATAAGAATACTAAGATAATAAAGAACGAAAATCTATATAAATAGATAGTTTTCTTATAGTATATAGAGTTTCGTATTTAATAATAATTATTATTTATTTACCTACTATTATAATTATAATCAATTCCCTATATAACTATTATCAATAATAAACTCTATAATAATATTACTAGTTACTATAATCTATAGTACTCAAGATCTTAATCATTTCTATATAATTTAGAAGATAAATATTTATAATATTTAGATAAATACTTTATTCTATTTAAAATATTATTAATTAGAATTGATTATATTATATTTTATTTAGTTAAGTATATCAAGATATTCGAATTGGACTTTATTCAAAACTATAATATTTATAAAAATAAGATATTCTTTTAATAATATAATTATTCTTTTAAGAATAATCTAGATAAAATTACTTTTTTCAAAAGATATATCTAATATATATATATTATTTACTATATTAATAATCTATTAATATACTTCTTTAAATAACTAATAATAGAGATTATAATTAGATTTAATTTTATAATATTTCTTTTTAAGAAGTAAATATAAATCTTTAATATTATTTAAATTTATTCATATTATAATTATAACGAATTCAAAAACCCGATCAAAAATAATAATTAATCCCAATATTAGATTAAGAAGTTTAGAAAGTCTATAAGTTAATAAATTATAACTTAGTATAATACTAATTATAAGAATAATAGTAATTTCGAACTTGTTAGTATAGATAGAGATATATAAATACGAAACTGATATAGGTAAAATATATATAGAAAATAATAGGAAAAGAGAAATAGAGATTATAAATAAAGTTTTAATAAAACTTATATTTATAAGAAAAGAAAAGAAAGTATAGAATATAATTCAAAAGCTAGTAAAAGAGTAAGATAATTAGAATAGAGAGTAAATATTTTATAAATATATAGAAAAAGTATTTATAAAACTTAAGAAGGAAAAAAGAAGTAATATAAATAAGAAGCTGAAAGAAACTTAAATAGATATATATTATAATATAGTTAAGTATAAGTCTAAGGATCTTAGATTCAAAAAATAACTAATTACTATTTGGTAAGATCTAATTATTATATAAAGATTATATAATAAAGTAGAATTTAGATATTTATATCTCTAGTATAAATATAGAAAAGATATTTATAATTATCGATATACCTTTATAAGGAATAGTATTATAAGAATAAGATATCTAGATATAAGAAGATATTAGAGAAACCAATAGTATCTTTAGTAGAACTTCAGGTAAATATTATATAATATCTCGATAGTCCCGGCGATATAAATTGATAGAACTAATAAGATATCGAGAGTTCCCAATAATTTTAATAATTAGGACTAATAGAACTGATAGGATAATAGAGAACGAAGGTCTATATAAATAGATAATTTTCTTATAATATATAAAACTTTGTACTTAATAATAATTACTACTTATTTACTTATTATTATAATTACGATCGATTCCTTATATAACTATTTTCAATAATAAATCCTATAATAATATTACTCGTTATCGCGATTATTAATATTCGAGATCCTAACCATTTCTATATAATTTAGAAGATAAGTATTTATAACATTTTGAATATTATTATTACTTTATATACCGAATCGATATCTCTACTATATCTAGATTACTATCTAATAACTAGTTTAGTACTTAAATAGTAGCTATTGTTCTGAAAGACGAATAAGATAGCGAGAGCAATATCAATATAAACAAATTATATAAGATTACTATCTTAGAAACCTTTAAAGTAGCTTTACTAGATAAATATGAAGATAACTATTATGAATTCGAGATATTTCTACTTCAGATCGAAATATATATTATCTTTAATCAAGATAAATTCAATCGATTAACTATAGTAAATAGTTAGGTTATATTATATCTTAGAAGGGAAGTAGCTAAGTAGATTCAATTATATCTTCGAGATTTCTTCGATAATAAAGACTATTTAATAAACTATATATAACCTACTAGAATTATCTTTAATTCCTTCGAAGAATTCAAAATAAAGATTCGTCGAATATTCGATATTATTAATAAAAGAAGAATTATAGAAGAAAAACTTTATAGATTAATATAAACTAGATTAGTTATCAAATATATTACTAAGTTTAGATAATATATAAATACTATAAAATAGAGAGATGAAGTAGTTATAAGTTACTATTATAGAGAACTTAAATCAAATATCAAGTTCGAATTAGAGAAGTTGGTTAAATATAACAATTTAAACTCTCTTATTAAAGAATCAATTCGAGTTGATAATATATTATATAAATATCAATAGGATAAATAATCTAAACAATTCCAGGAAAATAAAGGATATTATAAACTAAACCAATCTAAGAAACAATAAAGTATTTATAATAACTTTATAAAGTTAGATATTATAAATTCTAAAAATAATCTTTTCTAGAAAGAAAAGAATTATAGATATAAAAAGAAGCTTTGTTTCGAATATAGGTTTCCAGGATATCAAACTAAGAATTATTATAAAAGGTTCTAAATAAGCAAACTCAAAAGAGGAAACTGGAAAGGAAAGAAACAACTTAAGAATATAGTAAGATATCAAATTAGTATAATAAATAGCTAGTAAGTTTCTAATAAATATATAATACTATTATAGATAATATATTATAATAACCAATATATAATCTATAAATCGAATAAGAATAGTGCAGGGTAGTATCCTAAGAAGTCTAGAAATAAAAGATAGAAAAAGAGATTCTACTAAATAAATATAATAAGTCGAGATCTTACTATCTACAAAAAAACAGTTATCAAGGAAAAAACAAATTATAAATATATCTGATAGTTTATATATTATAATAATATATATAAGAAATACTATAAAGAGAAATTTATAAATAACTATTTCCCGGAGAAACTATAAATACTATAAAAGAATATAATATTCGAGTTACTAAATATAGATAAGGAATAGATTATTAAAGAATATAGTATCTAAGGAATTAGAGTTTAGATTTATCCGAACTATAAAAGTCAATATTATAACTATATAAGAATCTCCAAATCCAGAATAGATAAAACCTACAAATTTATATATAGAGATAATAAATACTTTGGATAGAAGTAATTTAAAATAAATAAGATCTATTAGGAATTCTCGAGAAACGACTTCGAGGAAAGCGAATTATAAATTGGATAATTCTAGATAATATTCCGATATTTGTAAACAATATAATTATAAAAGCAAATTGGAAAAGAAGAAAATATTTATATAGAATAATTAATAAAACAGTTTCTAGTAGAAAGCTAGATCTACTATATCAAGTTAATTAAGGAAGGAGTTAGACTATAATAGAATATACTTATTATAGAACTATATTACGAAATACTTTATACTAATCAGGAATAACTCGCCGAGCTATATAAAGTACTAGCTAGAGAGCTGAAAACCACTTTAGGATCAAAATAGATTCTTTATAAAGTATATATAAATAGATAGATACTCCGAACTATAGTGGATTTAGAAGTAATAGAAAATTTTATAATACTAAAAACTATAGTATTAGTGAAATTACGAACTTTCAAGAAACTAGTTCTATATAGGTTTTATCTTACTAATAGGTAACTAACTAAAGAGGATGGATTGGTTCAATACGAAATATAAAAATTCGAGATATAGTTAGATTAGTATTCTGAGTAAATAAGAATGGATTTAGTTTTACTAAGAGGATACTAGATAATTTTGAGAATATTATAGTTAGAAAACTATAATCTATATATCAACTAGATTATAAGGATAGTATAGTATAATAAGTATAAATATAAGAAGAAGTTTGTATAGGATCTTACAAAACTGATATCTAGTTAGAAACTGAAGATAATAAGCTTATCAAGGTTGGATATTCTAGTCTAAAATCCCTTACTGAAGGATATATTAATATAGTATATAAAATATACCGAGATCTTCAAAGAGAAGTCTTAAGAGGATATCTTATCAAAGTATTAACTTTGGGATTATAAGATAAAATTAGAAGAAGGAAAAGAACTATTATTCTTACTAATTATATTACTATCTGAAGAGAAGCTCAAATTGCTTTGCGAATACCTTAATAAAAATTTAGTAAAGAGATTTATTAAGAAATCCGTTTTATCTATAGAAGTATCTATTTTCTTTATATTAAAGAAGGGGAATAAGAAGAGTAAACTAGTTATTAACTATTATAAGCTCAATACTATTATTATCAAGAATCGGTATTTATTATTATTAGCTAGTAAGCTATAAAATCGAATCGGGAAAGCTAAATATTTCACAAAATTGGATCAGTATATAGAATTCAACCTAATCCGAATTAAGGAAGGAGATAAATAGAAAACGGTATTTCGTATATAATATAAATATTATAAATACCAAATTATACCCTTTGGGCTTATTAATATACTAGCAATATATATATATCTAGTTAATAACTTATTAAGAAAGTATCTTGACAACTATTATATAATATATCTAGATGATATTTTGATCTTTATAAAAACCCTTAAAGAATATATTAAGATTATATAGGAAATACTTCAGATTTTAATAGATATAGATATTCTACTAAAGCTTTCGAAATACGAATTCCATATTACCGAAACCAAGTTTCTAAAATATATTATTAGTATAATAGAATTCAAAATAAATTCAAATAAGATAAAAGAAGTTCTAAAGTGGAAATAACCTATTATTATAAAAGAAATATAATTATTCTTAGAATTTACGAACTTCTATAAATAATTTATCAAGAACTATTCAAAGATTATAATACTCCTTATAGAACTAATTAAGAAGGATATTAAGTATAAATAGAATAGTATAGTATAATAAGTATTTGAAATCCTTAAACAAGTTTTTATATAGATATTAGTTCTTATTACCTTCGATCCTGAATAACTAATTACTATTGAGATAGATATATTAGACTATATATTAAATATAGTCCTAAACCAACTAGGTAAAGATAAGAAGCTATAGTTAGTAGTATATTACTCAAGAAAGCTATAACTAGCTAAGCTGAATTACAAGATTTATAATAAAGAACTATTTATTATTATCGATACTTTTAGAGAATAGAGAGTTTACTTCGAAGAATCTAAGTATATAATCCAGGTTTATTTAGATTATAAGAATTTGGTATATTTTATAATAACCAAAATTCTAAATAGATAATAAATATAATAGGTAGAAATACTAGCTATATACTACTTCAAAATATTATATATTAAAGAAAATGAAAATATTAGAACTGATATACTTAGTAGGAAATCAGAATATCTTGAGAATAAGATATATGAATTATATACTATATTCAAGTAGAAAGGAGATTTATTAGTATTCAACTTAGTTTAGTTAATTATAATAATATTATTTTGTAATAACTATTTAGAAAAACAAATATAAAAGTACTATAGAAATAACTCTATCACAAAATAAATACTAGAATAACTAGGTAAAGGATTTATAATTAAGGATTAAATTATATACTTTTATAAGAAGATATATATCTCTTCGACTTTAGTAAAATAATTTACTTAAGAACAATATAAGTTTCTAGTTTATAGATATTAAGAAATTATAAAGATATTTATAAAGATTAAAGCGAACTTATATTTTCTACGAATAAGGAAGATAGTTGAAGAAGTTATCAGAAACTATAATACTTATATATAGAATAAAACTTTATAGTATATTCTATATAAATAGCTTAAAACTTTAGATATATTTACTTAGTTATAGAAATCTATTATATAGAACTTTATAGTTAAACTACTATCCTCGAAAGATCTAATAATAGAAGTAATATATAACTCTATCCTAGTTATTATAGATCGATTAACCAAGTTTGGATATATAATTCTATATAAGGAAAGTAATATAATTAAGGATCTAGTCTATATATTTCTAAGAATAATAGCTAATATATATAAAATATCTATCGAAATTATCTCGGATCGAGATAAGCTTTTTATTTCGAAATTCTGATAGATACTTATAGCCTTATTAGAAATTAAGAGAAAGCTCTTAATAGTATTCTACTTATAAATAGATAGTTAGATAGAATAATTGAACCAAACTATAAAATAATATTTAAGATATTATATCAATTATCAATAAGATAATTAAATAGAACTACTATTATTTATATAATTCGCTTATAATATTATAGAAGTAACTACTACGAATATAATATCAGTATATACTAATTTTGACTTCGAATCCAAAATATATAATATATAATTACTAGATATAGCGAAATCAGATATAGGAATAACAAAAGTAAAGTATTTTAAAAACCTATATAAATAATTATCACTCGATATTAAATTCATTATATAGCGAATAGTATACTATTATAATATAAAATATAATATAGAACCAATATTTAAAAAGGGGGATAAAGTTTACCTTTTTAGATAAAATATCAATATTAAAAAACTAAATAACAAACTAGATTATAAAAAACTAGGATTCTTCAAAATTATTAAAGTAGTTAGACTAGTTAACTACTACTTCGAACTACTAAAAATAATAAATATATACCTAGTATTTTATATTTCGCTTTTAGAATCAATATTACTAAGAATACTAAATATATTATATATCGAAATTGAACTAGTTAATCTAAACACCGAATACGAAATCGAAGAAATACTAAATCAAAAATATATTAAAAGAAGTCTTTATTATCTAATTAAATAGGAAGGATATCTATATTCAGAAAATATATAGGAATTAGTTAAGAATCTAAACTACTTATAAGATTTGGAGAAATTCTATTTAAAGAACTCTTAGTTTCCAACCAAATAGCTAGTTTAGAATTACTTATTAAAGGAAGTTCGAAGATCGAAAAGTCGATTTCAGAAGAACTAGATATCTAAAAAGCTTGTTTAGTTTACTTAATCTATTTCTTTTCCAACTACTCTTTCTCCTCGAATACTTCTAGCTTATCTATTATATATAGATTATACTATAATATTTTCCTAGCCTTTTCCCTCAGTTTATATTATTATTTTCTTAAATAAAGAATTTTCATTATAACCTCCTCCTTCTCAACTTCTAGATAAACCTTTTTATACTATATCGATATCTAAGAAGAAGTAGAAGATCTAAATATATTACAAAAATCGTGATTAATACTTTTAGTATACTCTCTATAATGATCTACTCTAGAAAGAATATAATATTCCAGATTCTTTTTAGAATAATAAAAATACTTTATAGATATTATTTTTCCCTTTTCCTTAGAAAGAGTATATATATTATAATAACTTTTTATAAACTTAGATATCTTTTTAGATATAATAAAGAAGAAAGAAGAAGATATTTATCAAGGAAACCTAAATAGGTACCTTGTATTATTATAATAAGTATCAGAATAATACTAAACTAGAAAGAGGATAGTATTATAATATAATTAAGTATAAGTCTAAAAACTTTAGACTTAAAGAATAGCTAGCTACTATTCGGTAAGATCTAACTATTATATAAGGATTATATAATAAAGTAGAGTCTAGATATTTATATCTCTAGTATAGATATAAGAAAGATATCTATAATTATCAATATACTTTTATAAGGAATAGTATTATAAGAATAAGATATCTAGATATAGGAAGGTATTAGAGAAATCAATAGTATCTTTAGTAAAACTTCAGATAAATATTATATAATATCTTGATAATCCTGGCAATATAAATTGATAGGACTAATAGGATACTAAGGGTTCCCAATAGTCCTAGTAATCAGGACTGATAGAACTGATAGGATAGTAGAGAACGAAAGTCTATATAAATAGATAGTTTTCCTATAGTATATAGAGCTTTGTACTTAATAATAATTACTACTTATTTACCTATTATTATAATTACAATCGATTCTTTATATAATTGTTTTCAATAATAAACCCTACAATAGTACTACTTATTGTCGCGATTATTAGTACTCGAGATTCTAACCACTTCTATATAACTCAGAAGATAAGTATTCGTAATAATATAACTAAGAATAACCTACTAGTTTATAAAGAATATAAAGTATTATTTATAGTAAAAGACAAAGTTATATTTGCAAAACCAAGTATAATTCTAATAGAAGAAATCAACTAGATAGTAGATAAAGAAGTAGTATAAAGAGTTTATATATTCCTAAAAGAGAAGATAATATTAATATTTATCTCTAAAGAAGCTAAGATAAAGTAATAAAGTAAGATAGAGCTAAAGAGAATACTTAGTAAAAATATTAAAAGTAAAGAACAGATTTTAGATATAATAGTTTTCAAAATATTTAGATAGTTAATTATAGAGTTTATAAATAACCAACTCTTTAGAAAGATAGAAAAGCAAAACCCCAGATTATAAATAAAGTAAATAGTAATTATTAAGATTAATAAAAATAGAAGAAGTATAGTATTAATATTTAGTTTTAGTATTAATAAAGAAATAAACAAAATAATCGACTAAAGAATATTATAAAATAGTATTCTCTTATTAATAAAGTAATATATTAAAAAAGTACTAACTTTACAATACTTTAAATACTAGAAATATAGTTATAGAATAAAGTAATACTCTATTATATAAGAATACTATATATAATATATAGGTTTAGAATATAATATCAAGTTATATCTAATTATAGAATTAGTAATAACTAAGAACTATATAAACTATAATATAATAGAGTATAGTATAATTGATAAGATCTACTTATATAGTTAGTAAGATCAATATAGAACAATCTAAATATATATGAAAAAAGAGAGAAGATTCCTGATAAATAAATTATAATTCTAATTTGATCTCTAAATAGATAGATAGTTTATTCTAAACTCAAACAATATAAATAAACCCGAATTTATAATTATAAACTATAAATATATATATTATAAAGAAAGATTATTAATAGTGAATATAGTAGATATAACTAGTATAGTTTTAATTAATAAGTTCTTTTTAAATCTTAGTTTAAGTATTTAGCTAAGTATAATATCAAGTTTACTAAATACTCTTAAATCTATTTAGATTATCAAGATAAGTATAGTAGTAATTAACTAGTAATAAACAAACTCTCTATTCTATAATATAATATATATAAAAATAGAGAAATAATAGAGTTACTATTTTATAAAGAGAAGAGAGTAGTGATTATTTCAATTTAAAAGTTATAATTGAATTATAGAAATAGAATATATTATCTAAACTTGACTATCTATATCCTAGTATATAAAGATAAATAGAGAAGTTATCTACTTATAAATAAGGTTATAAAAAGAGAAAACTGGAAGTATAAAACCTGGAATAGAGATTTATATTTAGTAAAGCTTATAATAAGTTTAGAGATAATCTAGATTTATAATATATATTTATAATCTCTAGATAATCTTAGAAATATAAATTATAAATACTTATTCAAATTATTATAAATAGTATTCGGTATAGATAGTGAATATATTATAATAGGAGACTTCAATCTTTATTACTTATTATAGTTTAAACTATAGTACCTATTATATAATTAAATAGATAAACTATTTAAGATAATATAATAACTATGACGAAACGACTAAGATGAGGAGAATCAAGAATCCATTTTGACAACTTAGAATTAACAACTAGAGAGCTAAGAGGTAGTAGGCTGTAAGGGCTTATATACAAAGGCTAATCACGTGTAGTGTACCTAGCTAGCTAGGCTTATGGCGACCCAGGCGGGGAGTTTGAGTCAGGTACACTGGCGGGGAGTTTGAGTCAGGTGTGTCATACTACCCCCCCCTCCAAATAAGCTCGCCCTCGAGCGTTGTTTTCTCTTGCTTCCAGCTGCTAGTTATATTAATAAGCAAGTGTAGGGTAAGGAATGTATTAGCGGTATGAGCTAAGGAATGTATGCTTTTGGGCCGGCGTTATGGGATAGTCTCCATCAGTATAGTCGTAGTCCTTTTCTCCATCTTGGAATAGGCGTAGCTATTCAAGTAGGAGTGCTGGTAGGCCAGGTTGAGTTGGATTCTCCAAGTGGAAGTTATACAGCTTCTGCGGCGCTGTCTTTAAGTCGGAAGCCTTATACCAGGTTAGGTCAGTATCATAGTTGAGCCAGGAGACGCGGTATTCCAGGGATCTGTAGTGCTTCCTGTATACGAGTACCTTATCAACTTCGTATTCGTCGGTGCCTGTGATATTGATTGGCGGCGGCGGCTCGTTGTACTGGCCAGGTAGGGGGTCATTAGTAGCTTTGTGTAATTTGTCTGTAGGGAATATGTTGTGGATATGTATGGTATTGGGTAGCTCTAGGTGATACGAATGACCTATCTTCTCTAGTACTTTGAATCGTCCATTTGTAGGATAATCCAGCTTTCTTGATAGATGCTATGTTGGCAAGTGTCGTATATCCAACTATATATAGTCGCTTATATCAAAGTCAATAGGCCTACGGTGCTGGTTTACTTTTGTGGATATACGATCCTGGGCCTTTTGTATGGTAGCGCGGGCGTATTCTAGTACTTCGCGGTTGCGACGGGCGTATATATAGGTATTATTGATGTTGAGGTTATCGATAGCAGGGCGGTCGTTCTGCTTCCAGGTCCAAGGGGTATATAGTGTGTAGCTGTACAGCACTTCGAACGGCGGGAGGTCTCCAAGTAACGAATATAGGAGCGTTAGTTGTGTGTAGTCTATTATAGGTAGGTATTCGGACTAGTCGTCTTGGTAGTAACTAACAAACGGCTGTAAACGCTTCTGTAGATACTGATTATAAATCTCCGTCTGACCGTCGGTTTGTAGGTAGTCTGTGGTAGAGAGTTTTATATTAGTATCTAGGATACTATTGAACTCCTTTCAGAAAGAGGAGATAAACTATGGTCTGCGATCTAACAGTATGATGGTTGGCGGTCTGTAGTAGTGATAGATATATATCAGGTATAGCTTAGCTTGTTCTCTTATATCAATCGTCTTATAGCAGAGGATAGTAATAGCCTGTTTGCTTAGACGATTGATAATGACTAGTATATTGTCGTATCTATACTTGTCCTTGTTGAAACTGTAGTAGTCTATCATGATATACTCCTAGGCATGTGTAGGGATCGGTAGGGGGTGTAATAAGTTAGATGTCTTATCTCTTGGTACTGAGCTGCGCCGGCAGATATAGCAGTTGCGGATGTAGGTGGCAATATCGTTTGCTAAGCTATACCAATAGTACTGGTATATAAGCAGCAGTATAGTCTTGCGGATACTAGGATATATAGTAGTTACAGAGTTGTGGACTTCGCGGATCAGAAGGGTATGCAAATTATCTATATCGGGGATGATAAGACGATCTTTGTATAGTAAAAGGTTATTTTGTATAGAGAATATGGATAGATCGATGATTGATATAAGTCTTAAGGATTGCAAGCTCTTAGCCTCGCGATTTGTCTGTAATATATATGCGACTAGGGTTAGTTTGTTTGACATTTTGTAGATTTCGAATAGCTACAAGTTAGATTTATCAAAGTGTATATATATGCAACTTGCGATTATCTACGGATCTAGCTGGTCGTCCTTCAGTAGCTATTATACTCTTTTCTCCTTCTTGGTCTTGTTCTGGGAGTCCAATTCGTCCACTCTGCAGGTCAAAGTATTAGCTAAAGAGTTTTGCTTTCCGGGATAATAGGTAATCAAGAAGTGGTAATCAGCAAGTAGCTCAGCCTAGTGCGTTTGGCGGGCATTTAATAACTTAGTTGATATGAAGTACTCCAGTGCTTTATAGTCTATATAGATATATATTTGGTACGGAGTGCTAGTCAGCTCTGTATACCAATTTGCGAACGATTTGACGATGGCAAGTATCTCTTTATCATGCACCTTATAGTTGAGCTCTGCGGCCTATATAGTCTTAGAGAAGTATACAACAGGTAAGTAGTCATCTCTATACTTCTGCGATAGTATACTCGCCACGACTCTGTCTGAAGCGTTAGTTTCAAGTATATAGGGAAGTGTATGATCGTAATATCTAAGTAGGGGGATAGAGGTCAGTACTTCTTTTAGTATACTAAACATCTATTGATAATTCTTATCGAAGTCGAAACGGATACTAGCCTTCGTCAGGTTGATCAGAGGTTTAGCGATTAGGCCAAAGTCGCGGATAAAACGTTTGTAGAAGTTGTAGAATCTTAAGAATAACTAAACATCTTTTATAATGGTAGGGTACTGTTATTCTCTTACTATAGCAACCTTCTCCGGGTCGACTTCTATATTATCGGTTGAGATAATAAAGTCTAAGTACTTCGTTTATTTGATATCGAATTCGTACTTCTTTAAATCAGCTTGCAGGCCTGTATCTTGAAGGTGTTGTAGTACTAGCTTCACTTGTATTATATACTCTAGCTTATTGTCGGAGTAAATCAGGATGTTATCCAGGTAAGCTGTACAAAAAACGTCTAGGTAATCGAAAAGAATATTATTTATATAGTGCTGATATATTGCGGGTCCGTTTGTTAGTCCAAAAGGTATGACCTTATACTTATATATTCTGTAACAGGTCCGGAAGGTAGTGTACTCCTTGGAGGTAGGATCTATTCGGATATGGTGGAATGTTTGATATATATCCAGTTTGGTAAAGACCTTTGTATTTGAGATACGGGCTAGCATCTTGTTAATCAAAGGTAGCGGGTAGCGGTCCTTATAGGTAAGTATATTCAGTGTGCGGAAGTCAATATAGAGCTGTAGCGACTTGTTAGGCTTTTTGATGAACAGTACAGGGGCTATGAACGGTGTTTGAGAGGGTTCAATAAATCCTTTAGTTAGATTGTCGGTTAGATACTTTTTTATAGTCTCTAGTTCCTTAGTTGATATCTTATAGAGCGGGCTGTACTTTAAAGAGCTAGCTATATTCTCTTCTAGCTAGATCTTGTGGTTATATGGGCGATGTGGTGGTAGGATGTTCGATTCTGCTTTAGAGAAGATATAGATATAGTTCTTGTACTTAGTCGGAATAGGTGGTTCGGTAGCTGTTTCTAAGTTGAGGATCGAGTGTATAGTGGTATGACGATTTGTTGATATAAGTAGTTAGGTTATAAGGGAGTCTAGGTTCTCTTATTCTTGTTTCTACTCTTGCTTTTGATCCAGGAGTGAGTCTACTTCTTGTAAAGTGACGGAAAAAAGTTTGTAATTATTGTAGTTCTTATAGATAAAGTTCAGGGCAGGACCGGAAATAGGTCTGATCTCAATAATTATAGGTTTAAAAGGTACTTTCGTCTGTTATAGGGGTTTAGGATATCTCTTCGGGATAGGGGGTGATGTCGGTAGCTATGTTTTCAAGTCTTTCTCTATTCTATACAAATCTTTAACTATATCCTTTTCAAAAGTGATGGTATAGGAGCTGATAGGAGGTTTAGTACTTTGAGTCAACCCGTCGGGCTGGGTTATATCCGGGGAGTTTGAGTCAGTATTTATTTTGCTATCTGGAGGATCAGCTAGCCTATATAATATTATCGGAGTAGTATTTGATATAGTTACTAGCTGCGATGGCTGTTTTGACTAGTATTCGTCTAGTTTGTAGTCTCTATATATAGTATCGTACTGATGGTAGTAGTCAACTATAGTATAGTTACTACTTCTAAGAAGTATTTCGGTATTCTTGGTATAGGAGAATGTCGGGGGCAGATTAGGGGGCCAGTATAGCTTCTGCTAAGCATAATTAAGTAGGATACGGTTCTTGGCTAGCTAAGAGTGTTCTAGAATAGCGGTCTGGGTATCTAAGTAGGTAATCAAAAAGGGGGTAAACGATTGTATATAGCTATCGACTATGAGATTAAGTAATATATAATGAGTGATCTCTATACCTTTTAGGCTATTATAGCCTTTGACTTATAAGGGGGTCTTAAGCTATTTAAGTATAGGTTTAAGAAAAGGAGAGAGATAGTTAAAGAAAGAAGTATTGATAAAAGCAAAACTGTTCGCTTTTGAGTCTATAAGGGTATAGGTATAGAAGAAGAGTCTATTTCTTACTAGTATATATAGGGATGTTATATAATCTCCTTCTATAAGTTTTGTCAGGTCCAGGTACCTTATATCTCTTAAACTGTTTAGGAAGAAGTCTTTTACTAGGTATTATCTTTTGCTTGGTCCATCTTTTTATAAACTATATAAGCGATTATCTCTATTTCGACTGGAGTAGGGTCCTTCTGGGTATCTATAAAAGTCTCTATATTATTGTTCTCTTCTGTATACTCAATAGCTTTTATAGTATAGAACCTGGTATAGTTTATACTATAGTTGTCTAGAAGAGTGAAGTAGTATTGTTATATACTGCTTTGTTGAAAAGTAGGTAGGTTGCGGATAGGTGTAAAATACTGCAGGGTATTATTGATAGGAGTAGGGGTACTAAGGCGTTGGTTTGCAGGTGTATATATAAATAGTATATTAGATTGCTTGGCTTAAGTAGCTAATTTGCTCTTATTTATAGTATAGGATATACCTCGCGACTTACGAGTAGGGTTACTAATAGAGATACCGGAATATATAGTATTAATAGTCTTAATTCCTACTTTATTCGCTTCAAACTATTAATAGACTTATATATCTCTTTCAAGGGATTAGCTAGTTATATATTCTATATCTATAGTATATCAGTAGAACTCTGTAACCTTGAAGGTCAGGTCTTGGCGAAGTATATACTTATCAGTAATATTAGCAATATTAATAAGTAATATAAACTGCTTATAAAACTCGGTAAAGCTCAAGTTGCCTATACGAAGTATATAATATTTATCGGCGGTATACTATACTTCTACCGGATCGGTTAAAAATGTTGTTATTATCTCAACAAGCTATATAGCTATCAAGATAGGGGATTACTATATATATAGCTCTTCAAGGTATATTAGGACTATACCCTATATCTGCTCTAGAATATATTGCTTTTGAAAGCTCTCAGTTGGTAGTATATATTAGTAAATCTCAAGTTGTTCTAGTATAAATACTTTCTATAAGCTCGATCTAATATTAGTATTATTATTCAGCTTATTATATAGATCCGTTATCTTAGGATGGTAAAGAGCTGAATTGATCGTTACTAACGAGTTGTATATTTATATATAGAGTTGCTACTATATTGTCGGTATATTTGTTACAAGCAGGGTATTCTGAGGGAATTGTATATATTCCCTTTCTAGAGGAACTGATATAGATTACTCGATTGATAGTTATATACTTTTCAGCTAGTTAACCTTTATAGAGAGTGTTTCCAGCTATTCCAGAAGGTATATATTTTGTACTTCCAGTATAGATATATTTGTACTTGCCTAATACTCTTGATCTGATACTCTATACTACTATTGCTATATAACGAAGCTGGAGGTTGTAGTATTCTTAGTATAGGATTTAACTACTTCCTACTTGTCTTGATTGTCGTTGTTATATTGGGAGCTAGCTACTACTGCTTCTTATATAGAGAGGTCTCTTATTGACTATTTGTATAAGAGGGGTGTTCCAGAGGTTGATATATTTAGAATATTATAAGGGATTTGTAGATATAGATAAGAGGGGAACTGTATATCGAAGATCTTTTGGAATAAGTCTTCTTCTACTATTTAAGAACCTAGGATCGGGGTAAAAGACAAGGAGGTAAATAAGTCTGATATTATGAAAGCTGTTAGTATAGCGGAAGGGATTAGGTAAGTTGTTAATAATATAACGAAATAACTAAGATAAGGAGAATCAAGAATCCATTTTGACAACTTAGAATTAATAACTAGAGAGCTAAGAGGTAGTAGGTTGTAAGGACTTATATACAAAGGCTAATTATATATAGTATACCTAGCTAGCTAGGCTTATAACGACCTAGGTAGGGAGTTTGAGTCAGGTATACTGGTGGGAAGTTTGAGTTAGATATATTATAATAACTCGATTTATTTATCTTTTATAGAAATATAACTTTCTCTATTATATATAGAAGAATAATAATCGATCTAATATTCTCTATTTTAAAGTTTATAAATTATCTATTAAAATATATAATTATAACTAATAGAGAATATAGATCCGATTATATAATAATATATTCAAAATAGAATATCGAGTTAGTAGTAGTAATAAAGTAGAGATATAGAAACTGGAAACTTATAGATATTATATAAATCGAGCAAATAATTCTATATCTACTAAAATATAATACCGAGCAATATATAATAAAGAGTTTGGAAGTATATATTATAGAGTTCACTTTTCGAATCTAAAGAATTATTAATATTATAACTTTATAGAAACGGAGTTTGGAAAGAATAGAATATTGGTAAATATCTAAAGTAGATATAATAGTTAGAATAATATATTCTATATAATAATAATAGTTTGCTAAAAGAGAAAACAAGTAGTTGAAATTATAAGTTAAATTACTTTAGAAAGAAAAGAAGTAGATAATCTATTAAATAAAGTAAATAATTTGGAAATAGATTATTACAAACTATAAAGTTTGAGAACTTTAAACTTAGTTATATTAGATAATAATAGAATCTTAGATAGAAATTAAATAGTATTAGATAGTATATTATTCAATATTAGGAGATAGTATATTATAGTATACTATTTAGTACTATCCAGATAAGATGAAGATCTATATAAATAGATAGTTTCTTTAATATATAGAACTTTATATTCAACTTAAATAGTAATTCTATTACTTAATTATAATTATTCAGAACTCTTTTTACTATTCAATCCTTTACTTACAAATCTTAATATATAATATTATATTCTAGTATCACTTTTATATAATACTAACTAAATTATAATATAATATTTTGAGTATCAATATTATTTCAAATACTAGATTGAAATCATTATAAATAATTCTCAAACTAATTAGAGTTAGGAAGATATTATATCTTTTATATTAATTATAATAACCTTAATTATATTAATAATCTTAGCTTCTATTATAAATCTATTTATCTAATAATTTGGTAATTATAATAATAATTCTTAAAATGATAATAGTAATAAAGAAGAAGTTAGAAAGTAGTATCTAAAAATTAAAATATCTAATTCCTATAATAGTAACCAAAATATTCTTATCTATTTCTTTATCTAAATCAATATTTACTTAACTTTCAATAATTATTTATTTGAATATAAATTCGAGAAAGTATTCTAAATAGAAGTATTTCTCAAAAAACTAGTTTTTAACTAGTTCTCTTTGTTTCTTATTGATTATATTAGAAATAAGAATATAAAAGAATATATTTTTACTATAGTTAAAGAAGAAATAAAGTAGATATTTCGTAGTATAGATAATTTCGCTAATAGACTATCTTAAATCTTTGGAGATATTGATCAAAATTAGAATATAATTAGAAGTTTATTGAATCTCAAATAGAAAAGCTCTATAGTTTATTATATAGTAATCTTCTAACAATATATTATATAAATTAACTAGAATAATAACTTGTTAAAAACTTAGTATTATAAAAATCTTAAAGATATTATTAAGGATAAAATAATAAAATCTGATAAACTAGAGAATTTGGGATTTATAATAGAAATAATTATTAAAATCGATAATTATATATATAAACGAATCTTAGAACGAAAAGGATATTATAAATCGAGAAAGTCGAAAGTTTATTTATAACTAAAAAGTAGATAGCTAAAGTTAATAGAGTTAGATATAATCCGAATTGGAAATTATCTATTTAAGAAAGAAATAGATAAGTAATATAAAGAAGGTTTATATTTCGAATATAGAAAATCAGGATATTAAGTAAAAAGTTATTATAAGAATTAAGGAAAGAAGTTATAGAAAGGTCGAATTTAGTAATTCAAGATAATATAGTTTCTAGAAGTAATAACTTATTTGATATTAGAATAGGAATATACTTATCTATTATAGATAGTATATTATAACGATAATTACTTAGTATATAGATCTGAAAAAGATGAATCGGGTTGATATTTAAAAAGATCTAAAAATAAAAAAGTTAGGAAGATTTAAGATTTCGAAGATTCGGAATAATAATTAAAATCAATATTAGAATAAATCTAGATCTACTATCTAATCAAACTAAATAAATATAAACTTTAAACTATAATAGATTCTAGAACTATAGAAAATTTCATTATATTAGAAATTATAAAAGCTGCTAAATTCAAGATTTAGTTAAAGTTATAACTATATTTATTATAACTAATAGATAATTAGCTAGCTAGTAAAGATAGTTATATTCGATAAGAAATATAAGATATAATAATATAAATTACTAATTATAAAGAACAAATATAACTTGATATTATATTATTAGATAAATATTAGATGATCCTAGATATATTATAGATATATTAATATAATTTAAAGATAGATTGGATTATAAAGAAGATTATTTTGGACTAATATAATTATAATCGATAATTAGATATATAAAAACTTATAAAGTTGATATCTCGAGAGAAACTGAAGATAAATAGTATTTATAAAATAGGATATTATATTATCCAAAATCCTTTACTAAAGTAAATATTAGTATAGTATAAGAAATATATTAGAATGTTTGAAGAATATCTTATTAAAAAGGTATTTCTGGAATATAAATCTTGGGATTATAAGATCAAATTGAAAGAAGGAAAGAAACTACCTTTTTATTTATTAATACTATTTCTAGAAACAAAACTAGAGAAACTATAAGAATATATCGACGAGATATTAGCTAAAGAATTTATATAAGAATTATTATTACTAATTAGTATATCTATATTCTTTATACTCAAGTTAGAGGATATAAAAGAAAGATTAGTAATGAATTATAGAAAGTTCAATATAATTATAATTAAGGATCGATATTCTCTATTATTAATAAGTAAATTATAAGATCGATTAGAATAGATTAAGATTTTTACGAAACTAAATTAAAGATTAGAATTCAACTTGATTAAGATCAAAGAAGAATATAAATAGAAAATTACTTGTTATACTCAATTCGGATATTTCGAATACCTTATTATATTATTTGGACTTACGAATATATTTATAATATATATATATTTGATCTATAACTTGTTATATAAATAGTTTGATATATATTATATCTACTATTTAGACGATATTCTAATTTTTTCGAAAATAGAAATAGAATATTCTAAAGTTATCTAAGATATATTATAAATCTTGATAAATATAGATATCTTATTTAAACTTGAGAAATATAGATTCTATATTATCAAAATAGAATTCCTAAAATATATTATTAATACCGAGGGATTTAAGATAAATCTAAGGAAAGTAAATAGTATATTTGAATAGTAATAACTAAAGAATATTAAAGAAGTTCAATCTTTTTTAAAATTTATAAACTTTTATAAAAGGTTTATTAAAAAATACTTTTCTATAATTACTCTATTTATAGAATTAACTAAAAAGGAAAAGATATTTATATAGAATAATAAAGTTCAAATCGTCTTTAAAACTCTGAAAAAAGTATTTTCAAAAATACTTATTCTTATTATATTCGATCTAGAAAAGGAGATTATAATCGAAATCAATATATCAGACTTTATATTTAGAATAATTCTTAACTAAATAGATAAAGATAGAAAATAATAGTTAATAACCTTTTATTTAAAGAAACTATTACTAGCAAAATTGAATTACGAAATCTATAATAAAGAACTATTTATAATAATCGATACTTTCAAGAAATAGAGAGTCTATTTAGAAGAATCGAAATATTTAATATAGATATATATAGATTATAAGAATTTGATCTACTTTATAATTACAAAATAACTTAATAGATAATAAGTTAGATAGATAAAACTATTAGCTTTATATAACTTTCATATTTCGTATATCAAAGAAATAGAAAATACTAGAGTTGATATTTTTAATAGGAAGCTAGAATATAAAGAAAATAAGATATATGAATTATATACAATCTTTAAATAAGAAGATAATATATTAGTTTTCAATAAAGTATAACTTATAATTACAATATTAATATTCGATATCGACTTAATATAAAAAAGAATTAAAATCTATTATAACTTAGATCTAATTACTAAATATATATTAGAAATAGGAAGTGAAGGATTTATTATCGAAAACAATATTATATATTTCTAAGGAAAGATATATATCTTTATAGTAATAGCTAAGTTATTTATAAAAGAGTATTATAAATTACTAGTTTATAGATATTAGAGAATCGTGAAAATATATATATAAATAAAGAGAGATTATTACTTTCCAAAAATAAGTTAGATAGTTAAAGAAATAATTAGGAAATATAATATCTATATAAGGAATAAGTTAGTTAGATATATTTTATATAAATAGCTCAAGATCTCTAATATATCTTCTTAATTATAGAAGTCTATATTATAGAACTTTATAATCAAACTATCTAACTCGAAAGATCTAATAATAGAAGTTGAATATAATTCAATTCTAGTAATTATAGACTAATTAATAAAATTCAGATATATATTATTCTTTAAAGAAACTTATATAGTAGAAGATTTAGTTTGAGTATTTATAAGAAATATAGTTAGTATTTATAAAATATTAATAGAAATAATATCTGATAGGAATAAATTGTTTATCTCGAAATTTTGAGAAATATTAATTATATTTATAAATATCAAATAAAAGATATTAATAATATTTTATTTATAGATAGATAGTTAGATAGAATAATTAAACTAGATTATAGAAATATATCTATAATATTATATCAACTATAGATAAGATAACTAGATAGAATTACTATTTCTTATCTAGTTTATATATAATATATCGGAGTAAGGTATTATAATTATAATTCTAATCTTTACGAACTTCGGATTCTATTCTAAGTTTTATAATATATTATTATCTCAGAATACCAATTCCGATATAGTAATTAAGAAGATAGAAGATATAAAGGAACTTCAGAAATAATTATTATTAGATATCAAATTTTTTGTTGCTAGATTAGTAAAATACTATAATAAAAAATATAATATAGAATCTATATTTAAAAAGGAAGATAAAGTTTATTTTTTATAACGAAATATCGATACTAAACAATCTAGTAACAAATTGAATTATAAGAAACTTGGATTATTCAGAATTGATAAGAAGATTGGACTAGTTAATTACAAATTAAAATTACCAAATATAATGAGAATATATCTAATATTTTATATCTCCTTACTCGAATTAATACTAAATAGAGTACTGAATATTCTATATACCGAAGTTGAATTAATAAACCCAAATATTATATATAAAGTCGAGAAGATACTAGATTATAAATATATTAGAGAAATACTTTATTATTTGATTAAATAGGAAGAATATCTAAACTTGGAAAATATATAAGAACTAGTTAAGAATTTGAACTATCTATAAGATTTAAAAGAATTTTATCAAAGAAACTCTCAACTATTAGTTAGATAGATAGTTCAGAATTATTTATTAGAGAAAGTTCGAAAATCGAGAAGTTAACTTTGGAAAGATTAATTTCTGGAAAAGTTTATTTAATCTACTTTTTCTCTAACCTTTCTTTCTCTTTAGTAATATCTAATTTATCGAAAGAACTTAGTTTAGTCTTTATTATTTTTCGTTTATATACTTTAAAGAATATCTTTTCTTTTTATAAATAAAGAATTTTCGCTATAATCTTTTGAAAAGTAGTTATAACTTATTCCTTTTCTTTATTCAACTTTACTAATTATCAATCTAATAAAGTCTAGTTAGATATAGATAGTATCTGATTCCACTCTATATAATTATAAAAAGAGTAACTCTAACAAATATATTCGGTATAATATTTGGAAGTTAAGTTATCTTTAATAGAAGGTAATATAATATAACGATATTTCACTCTCTTATAATGAAAATAGGAAGCTATTTCAATATTATTTCTTTTAATCTTATTTCCTAGAAGAATTTGCTTAGAATATCTTTTCGAGTTGCGAGTTATTATATTGAAGAAAGAATTAAATAAGTAGAGAACTTAGAACTTAGTAGAACTAATTACTATTTATATATAATCGAAGATAATACTTATCTAGAAAGGGAATAGTATTATAAATTATAAAGTTTAAGAATTTTAAACTTAGTTATATTAGATAATAATAGAATCTTAGATAGGAATTAAATAGTATCGAATAGTATACTATCCAATATTAGGAGATAGTATATTATAATATATTATTCAATACTATCTAGATAAAACGAAGGTCTATATAAATAAATAATTTCTTTAGTATATAGAACTTTGTATTTAACTTAAATAATAATTCTATTACTTAGTTATAATTATTCAGAACTCTTTTTACTATTTAATCTTCTATTTACAAGTCTCAATATATAATATTATATTTTAATATCACTTCTATATAATACTAGCTAAGCTATAATATAATATAGATTATATATAAATATTATAAGATAAAGAAACTATAGAAACTAGTAAGGTGGAATAGAGAAATGATAATAATATAAAATATAATCTTTATATTTAAATTCAGAGAGAGTATAAATATAAATTTATTTGAAGAGAAGGTATATATATTTATCTAGTATTTCTATAAAGATAGATAATATCTTCTCAATATCTTATAATAGCTATTAAATAACTTGGAAAGTACTAAGTTAGATAATATCGATAGTTAGAAATATTTACTAGAATTCGAGATTAGTAAAGAGTTTATTATTAAGGAGTTCACTAATCTATTCTGAAAGTATTTTGATTATTTTATATTAAAGGAAGATCAAATTCTATACTACTTCTTTAAGAAGCTAGACTAGTTATTTATAAAGATAATTATAAATTTGGTTCAAGCTAGTTAGAAACTTGGTTATATATTAAAAAGTCTAAAAAGTATATTAATAATAATATTATAGAAATCTGGAAAACCGAGTTACGAATAGGTGAAAATCTAATAGCTAATTATATTACTAAGTACTTTAGAGAAACTAATCAAAAAGACTACTATCTAGAAGATCTATAATATAACTAAATAGTATAATTTATTATCAGATAAATAGATAAGAGTAAAAGTATAAAAAAGTATAATAATAATATTAGATCTACTTATTTCGATAATCAAGTTTATTTAGATAAATAAGAGATAGATAGTAATATTACTCTTTTTAAATATAATAAGAATCTTCGATATAATAATTTATTTATATCTGATAATAGTAATCCAAAAGCTCGACTTCTCTTAATAGATTAGTAAGTAGATAATAAGTTTTCTAAATAATAGAACTATATATTTCTTATTTACTAATAAAATATTAGAAGAGTTCTCTTTATAAATAGAGATATTCTAAAGATTATTATTCTTATTAATATTCTTCTTACTTTATAATATTAAGCTTATTCGGATATACTTACTTTCTAAATAGAGTCTCTATATAGATAGTTTCGTTGATAATATATATCTAATAATAATAAGTTCGAATATAGAAACTAACTATAATAAACTTGCTAATATATATTAGAAGATTCTAAGATATATTTAGTATTATAGAATATACTTTATATTAATAAAGTATAAATTTATTTACTTTATAAGAATATAGAATAGATTTAATCTGGTAACTATAATTTAATTTGGATAAAGAATAGAATATATTCTATTACTAAATATATAAGTATTTAGGATCTAGCTTGATATAAAACTTAACTAGAAAGTATATATAAAGATAATCTAAAAGAAGAATATTATAATACTAACTATATTTAATAAGCTTAATCAGATAATCTAGAACTCGATACTATACTAAATATAGATCTTATATATAGTATATATATATACTATACTAATATATAAAGTAGAAATATAATATAAGTTTGAGAAGAAAGATATAGTTAAGTATAAGTTTGAATAAGTATAAATAATATATTTAAAAAAGATTACTAAAGTATATTAAACTATATCCAACTATAAAATAGAAATAGAAATAGTAATTCTTCTAATTAGTATATATTATAATAAGAAACTTAAGAAATTCTTTGAATATTAAAAAGATATCCTTATTTAGCAAGTCTATTAAAAATAGTATTTATAAATATAGAAAAAAAAAGATAGTAGAAAGATAAAATAGAAATTACCGAATATCCTAACTAAATATACTAATTAAGCCAGAATACTTAAATTTGAAAAGTAAGTATAGAAAGTATAATAAGTAAAAAGTATAACTAAATAGTATAGTATAGTAGTAAAGAGCTCGATATTAGATAAAAGTAGATTCAAACTATATAAAAGACTTAGTAAAGTAAAGAGTATAATATTTATCCAGAATAGAATAGAGTGAATAAACTATATATACTTTCTAAATATATAGAATATATTAGATTACGAATCTTTAGTCTATATATACTATTATACTAATATAGAAATAGTTAAATATATCCTCTTATATTATAGTATCGAGTAGATAAGAAGATAATAATATAGAGGAATAACTATTACTAAACTATTTAATAACTTAGTACAAATATAGTAGATAGCTAAATAGCTAATCTAGAGTAAATAGTTCGAATATTTCAGATTTGCTAACTAGCTATAATATAAGTAGTAAGACTGAGGAATAACTAAGTAGTATAGTTATAAAGAACGAGAATAAGGTAAATATATAAAAGTAGGAAATATAGAATAATATAATTAGTAGTTTTGTTTAGAGAGGTTCTACTAATATAATTAATTAGATTAAGTTCCTTTATAGCTAGTATTATATATACTAGTTAGCAGGTTAGAAATAAATAAATAAATATTATTTAAATTTGCTTTCTATAATTAATCTAATAATATAAACTTTTAAGTATTTAACTCTTAGTTATTATTATTATTTTCAATAATACTAATTATAAAAATATCTTTAAAAGCTTTAATATATTCCGAAAATAAGTTCTTATACTAAACTTAGTATATAAAGTTTTTATTAAAAAGAAGTTAAATAAAGATTAATATACTAGATAGAGTAATAGTAAACTAGTTGATTAATATATCGGATTTAGTTAGGTTAATTATATCCTATATATTATTAACTTAGTAAATTCGATAAAGTTGAAAATATTATATTAGTTAGTTTGATCTAGTAACTAGTTTAGCTTTACTGATATTTTTAGATATATTGATTTTGGAAAGATAGATTATTATAATTAGATAGATATATTAGTTATATATAAATAAGAAGATAAGATAGATTAGAGATAATAATCTTATATAAATAAAGAGATAAGATTAATTTGAGCTTAATAATTATATAAGAAGTAAATAAGGTAAATAAAGATATTAATAAATAGTAGTAATTTTATATAGTGAAAGTAGTTTCGCTAAACCAGATTTATAATTATTATATTATAAATATCTTATAGTCAAAATATAGAATCGAGATATTAAAATAGTAAAATCAGTTCTTCTTTTTCTAATTATTAATCTTTTGATTACTCTTTATAGATAATCTGGAAAATTAAGCTTTCTATATCTAGTTTATAAAGTGAAGCTTTATAAATTAGAAGATTTAAGCTATTAAACCTAATTCCTAGATAAATTGAAGGCCGGATTAATTAGTATTTCCGATCTATATATTATATACTTTATAACTTACTTTCGTAACAATAAATTCTTTATAAAATATTATAGAATTAATATAATTATTTGTTTTTAATATTCTATATAAAAATTATAATTTTAAAAATAATTATAATAAAAGTTAAATATTGAAATATTATTAAAAATAAAATTAAGAATATAAAAATAATAAAAAAATAAAGTTTATATTTATATATATTTATAAATTATAAAGATTAATTTATATATTATTATTTATTAATATTTACTTTATAAATTTAATATAGCAAAAATATCTGGCTCGCGGAATAAGAAAGACCTGTTCCGATTTCTATAACTATAATCGAATAATCAGAGTTTGATTTTCAGTTGTCCACACTTTATTTCATCACTATGTTGAGAATACTGAACACATCTACCAGAAATAGATATTTTCTCTCATATATCTTCTACTACTTCAATAAAGTTGCCTCCACCCATTCAAGCACGGTGCAAACTCGTCGGCTCGAGGTAGAGCGCAAGTTTGTAGTCACACCTACTGCAATTGCCTACCTGCGCTCCAACGGCGGAGGTTCAAGATTCAACAGGTACGAGAGTCTCGGGAAGCAGACTACCCACGACATCTACTACGATCGAAATAATGCACTCTTCTCCAAAGGAATTTATGTTCGTCTACGGAATGGGCAATGGGAGGCAAAAGTCCGGACTGGCGGCGATTTCATCAATTCGGCTTTCAGAGAAATCGATGGCAACGACCCAGTAAAAGAGGTTATTGAAAAGAATTTGGCCATCACTGCGGACGGACGTATCATCGAAGAAATATTGAATCCTTGCGCCGAATTTGTCACTGAACGAGAATCCTGGATAGTCGACGGCGGTTTCAAGGTCGACGTCGATACGACAGACTTTGGACATAATGTTGGGGAGGTGGAGTTAACACGAACACTCCGATATGATGATAGCGAAGAAGAGGAGATAAAATTAAGGGAAAAGATGGACCAAGAAATCAAGGCTTTCATGCAGTCTTATCCAGAAGTATTCACGGCAGGACGCCCTCTTGGGAAGTTGAGTGCCTATTTCAACCGGCGGAGCTATAGAATGTAACTGTTTCGCCATGGAGATCGATCACCATTCTAATTCCTTTGCCTTGTCATTCCTTGAACCGCAACCTCCGTTGCTCACCTTGGTCCAGTCATAAAATCCACCTCTTTCTGCGAATGCACTTCGCTCCCACCTGACTTGGGTCATCGCCTTCCTCACACCAACATCCAAGATACTCTTGCTTGCTTTCTCCTCCCCATCACCTTTGTCCTAAAAACACATACCCTCATCTAATATCAGATAACTCCCATTCATCATCTCATTGTTCTCCGGCACAAAGCACTCTAGACGCCTGTGTCTGTCGCAGAATGCCTTCCATTGCCTATCGCTTACAACTAAGGAACGTGTATCGCGCTTCCGCTGTTCATTGTCATTTTCGCTGGTGACGATCAGGCACTGGAATACCTTCCACCGGAAAGGTCGAAGTTTTGTAATTAGGTGAGTCATGTCTTCATCCCAATTCAGCCTACAGACAACAGTGTTGATTTTGAATTTGATACCCAGTTCTTGGCACCATGCAGCAATCTTCTTCAGCGCTCTATATTTTCTTCTTTCTTGCCTCTTTTGATCTTGATATTCGTTTCTACGTTGAACAAATCGCAGGATATACCAACGATATCAATATACGCGGCGTTCCCGCGCAAGAATTTCTCCGTGATCTTCGAGGCGTTAGAGACGATACTTATGCTTTCTATCTTCAGGACCTCTTTCCCGTAGCGCAGAAGCTTCTGCATGAATGTGGGGTACAGAAAAGGCTCCCCTCCTACGAAATTGAGCTTTCTCATCCCGGCTTCTTTCAAGAGTTTCATCCCCCGCTTCGCCTCGTCGAGAGAGAGGATACTGGAGGTCTTCTCGGTGTGGAAGCAGAAGCCGCATTCGAAGTTGAATTTGCGTGAGAAGTGGAATTGACTGAGACCGGGATTTCTGTGTTTGGATGCCGAAGTTGCTGAAAGTGATACAAGAGATAAGTATCAACACCTAGGATGCTAGTTATGGTGGAGTTGTT
The DNA here is from genome assembly GCA_002946385.1 of Rutstroemia sp. NJR-2017a WRK4. Classification (NCBI taxonomy): domain Eukaryota; kingdom Fungi; phylum Ascomycota; class Leotiomycetes; order Helotiales; family Rutstroemiaceae; genus Rutstroemia; species Rutstroemia sp. NJR-2017a WRK4. The sequence goes on along the minus strand of NJPR01000042.1, from coordinate 89,596 downwards.
GTGCAGAAGTGCAGACAACATGATGCAGTTGGAGGTGGTGGTATGTTACAAAGTTTGGAGCGGACGTTTTTATTATTTATTGTTAAGTGTTCAGTCGAGGGATATTTTGTTTGTCGAATTTCGATTCCTCGAGTCATCAAGAGTTTAAGTGTTCAAGTGTTCTTGATCTGTGTAACCCCATAAACCAGCTACGTAGCACACTGCGGATGTATCCTGAAGCATCTCTGTATGCACAATGCACATAGATCGAATTGTTCTCTCGTTAAATGTGATGGACACCATTTGTCAGGAACTCGTTGGCTGCATGAGATTCTCCCTCAATGACAGCCTTGAAAATATACACCTATAACGTATGAAATACCAGGCTCCTTTCCCAAATAATAAGTAAGAGCAATTCCAAACTCATCCCTCTACAAATATCTGTTATTTTCCTCTCGGTATATTTCCCTACTCTTCCTACACATATCAGGTCTTAATCTAATGTATCTCAGGTTGCCCAGGATTCGGCAAAAGTACTCTCGGCGCCCTTCTTATAGATGATTTTCCTATGTGGTATATCTCGATTGGCGATCTCCTACGACGCATCAAGAACGATACTACCCATCCCCAAGCAGGGGCCCTTGCTTGCATGCTAGATAAGCAGGAACTAATTGATGACAATGTTCTGGTTCCCACCCTGAGGAGAGAGCTAGAAAGGTTAGGCGTGCGATGTGGGCAAGAAAGTAGTACTCATGGATGAATTCCCGCGGAATCTGGCACAGTTAAGGAAATTCGAACTAGTGGTAAGTGTGCTTACAAGCAAGCTACACCGGAATCTTGCCTACTGCATCAAGTACCAATGTAGCAAGAAGTTCGCGGAGCCAGTACTCGCGTTGCATTTCAACTGTTCTCAAGCAATCGTGAAGCACCGGTACCTCACTCACAACTTAGAAGGGCGGGAGGTAGATGATGAGACAATGTTTCAGAAACGATATGAGGAATATGCACGAGAGAATGAGGATATTGTACGTGAATATCAGAAAAGAGGGCTTTTGATAGAGGCTGATACCAGTAAAAGGACAGAAGAGTCGCAAGGACCCTTGATCACAGACTGGAGAAGGATATCAAGTGGATGGGTGTTGTTCAAAAATGAGCAATACACGCTCTTAGATGCGTTGAAATGCTGTGGCTAGATGGTGATCAATCCGTTTCATCCCATAGCACACCTCAGTTCCTCCCATATTCGATGCCTAACCGCTCTTCAGTTCTCTACATGCTCTGTTATTTCATCGAGGCTTGCTTGACATGATTACATAATAACTTATCTCTTAATACTAGTTGGCCTTTAAAACTTTCTTCTACGTTTGAGATGTAGTGTAAAGCTGGGTTTTGATCCGGTGACATGCTCTGCGACGAAAGCGTTAGGTTTGCCTTTTCAAAATGCTTGTGTAGCCATCCTCTTAGCTCCTCGAGGCCTGAACGAGCTCCATTCACGATAATTTTTGCCTCGACTCAACAGAAAGCTGGTTTGTATTCCTCCAGCAGCATATGCAAAACAAAACATTAGCACGAATGCATCAGTTGTGTAACAGGAAGCTCTGCGCTAGCTTGAAAAGGTGATTAGGTAAGAGTTGAATGTCAAATCACCTAAACGGGAACAGCGGAAGACAAGGCACGTGCTCTTCGTCATAGCAATTATCCAAGTCCTCCAGAGGCATCTGGGACCTCAATAATAGGCTCATTTAACCTAAATTAAGTTCTATCTAATAAGCATAATGGCGACGAACGCACAGGTTGGCTAAGCGTAACTAGTCCTCCAACATGTTTTTCACAATAAAGAGTACCTAAGGCAAGCGCTTAGAGCACTTAAGGCAAGGGAAGAACATAATGAAGAATGCCGCGAATTATCACCCTTAAGAGAATCTCTATCAAAGCTTTATGTTATCTCATAAATCTCGAACGGGGCTCTTCTCGTAGTCAGTTTACCTCTATATATGCTCATCTCTTGTATTGATAGGCTTTAGATCTCGCAAACGAGGCAGTCAACTATATTGTCAACCCGAAGAAAATTGCGGACAGAGCAAAAGCTCTAGGCATTGATAGTTGCATTATGTATAATTCACGACAAAAAGGCGAGCGATCACCTACTACACTGCGTCTTGTCTTCAACGCAATCGTGGGTGCTGCCTGGCTCGACTCTGGACAAGACTTTGCGATTTGTCGGAAGGTCGTAGAATGCCTCTAGTAAGCTATACATCTTATCTTGAGATCAGAACTATATCTAATGTTACTCCACCAAGCATCAGTAATGGTGTACAGTCCTACGTAAACCCAAGAAGCTTGCGCTTAAGCAAAGAGGGTTTAGAAAATGATATGCCTTCCACGGGCTTATCTGTAGTCACACTTGGCGACGGCGTTGATAACCGATTGCTAGAACCGATCGGTATTCACAAAACCCTCGAACTCGTCTATTCCTAGAACCAACTTGCTAAGTAGGAGCGTCTCGTGCTTCCACTTTCGAGGTCCTAGGCCTCACTCTCGCACGCCCACCAAACCAGTCACCAATGACAGAAGGGGGAATGGAAATACGCTTAGGCAATTAAACAGCTCTAGACTGTATAAATAGTACTTACGAGACACCAGCAGATCTGGGCCTTGGGTCATTAGTTATGTTGCCTTCTCCTCAGTGAAGCCCATCGCCATTTCATCAGGCTCTAACTGCAATTTTCGCAAGCACCGAGCAACGAGCTAGTACAAATCCCCCCAGAGTTGTGGTCGGTACTATCAATAAACACTCGACTAGAACATCCAAACTTTGGAGCGAACAGCCACTCGACAAGAGGAGCAGCAGCCTGTTTCTATCTAAAGACGACCCTTCAGGGCCGATCCGCAGAATATTGAGCGAAAGCGTATTCTAGGTCCACAATCAGTATCATCCTCTGATCTACATATTCTTGACCAACACATTTCCCTCGAAAAATACAAATGCCAGAAAGAGAATTTGTCGTGTCTTTTAAGACCGTTTAGCCAAATCATACAACAAATGTGCCTGGTGGCCGATACTCGAACTGATGAGAAGAAGCTATTCGAGCTTAAAATGTTCTTCTTTGCAATTTCAAGCTCGCGGTCCCTTATCGTCCGACGGAAAATCATCCAGACATATCGTCAATCCTTTACAGCCCCTGTTGCTGTAGCAGGAAGTGGTCTTAGTCCGAAAGAAAGGCTCGTACAAATTGAAATGCTTGGTGGGAATATGGCCTATTTTGCTCTCCTAAGAAGGCGTCATATTCATGAGCTTGTCATTGACAAAATAATGTCGAGCAAACAATCAAATGATGGCTTCATCGTTAACAAAATGCAAATTGTTTCATTGGAAGCACATCGGAAGCCTGGTAACCCTGGCAGAATCGATGACGCTGAGGTTTCGCGAACTATAATGAAAGCTCTGTATCCCGACTTGGAGCCGGATAGCCTAGGTTATAAGCAGGCATATAGTGTAGTTGCCAAACTTCGGAAATTGGGACAACGACTCAATATATTAACTGCTAAGTTTGGTCACGGCATACTTGGATTACTTCCACTAGCAACAGATATCTTAGCCGACTCAGACCTCAATATAAGTGACGGGTTGTATGCAAATCCCCCTTCAATCATAGAAGCGATGCTAAATTTATTTGAATCTTATCGATACTAGACAACGATTTCAGAAATTTTGTGCAACATCTTGATGTTAGCCTAGGTTCCTTGCATCGCCAGATGAGTACTCTCGTAGACGATATCGTCGTCAAGATTTTTGAGAGAGCAATTGATCATTCGAAGAGGTTCGCAATTCAGGATCTAGAACCGGATCAAATCGTTGAGCACCTCCGCGGCTCTCCTGAACTTCTCACATTGATATCTACAGATGTAACCTATGAAGTCTAGGCAGAATCAATTCAATTGAAAATAAGTAGATCGTATGTATCGTTCTGTACATCTACTAATATACGCTTAAGAGACCTATAAGCCTTCGGTAAGTGATAATTCATTTTACAATATTACAACAATTCCTATGTGGCTTCTAAGGCGATGGCATGGAATAATGGCCTTTGTAGAACAATCGCCGCAGTCCTGACATCGAGACCGAATTTCAAGAACAACAGACTGCAATGTATCCTGGCAGAAGTTTAGTGAGTTGATGTCTTGTTTCCATTTTACGAGCCTAGCACAATAGGTTTCCAGTACGAAGGCTACCCTACCCGCCTTTCCTTTTCGCCATGTCTAAGTATAAGTATACATGCTGGGAAATTGGCAATTTTATTATTCAAAGTTCTTTGAGGTCATATGATATAGTAAGAGTTATGAGAAATAGCTTTGAATGCAGTGATAAATGCTATCTACTACCCTTGCATATATATACCACTAATAGACGTCAATATCATCTCGACGGAACCTCGCCCGTAACTTTTAGAATAAGCACTGTCGCCTATCTTCAACTTTCCTAACCAATTATAATACTCCTGATAAAACTATGTTAGCTAAATGATTTCTCTTGACTAGATCCAATACTCACAGCTATATGGCTATGGCACGTGGGTCGTGTTAAAAAGGCGGTTACCAGTATCGGTAGTTCCCCTACCAGTAAACTTATTCTCGGACAAGCGAAGTGTGATAATATCAAGTGTTGTGTTACGAGCGAACTGGTCGATAAGACCACCACTGGAAACGGACTCAGTCTGAACAACACCAGCAACAACCACGATACGAATAGTAGCATGCAACTTGCGGATGTGTTGCTCGAACTGTACTACTGACTTGCCACTATTCACCACTGAGTCCACCAGCAGCACAGTAAGTTGTCCCTGCAGGTGGTGGAGCTTGATGTCTTCTGGGCAACTTGCATGAACAAACATAGCGAGCGGGAAGATGTCATTTACTCCGAAGGCCATAGGTTCTCCACCGCGCATGAGCGCTACAATTGATGTCTTTTGCTCATTTAACAGTCGATAGCCGCTTGAATAATGGCCTTGCACGTGCGGGATCGGAAACTCTTCGATGCCAACCACACGAGCTAAGAACTCAGTTGCTAGGTATTGTCCTACACGGCGATGACTTTCTCTTAGGACTGGACCATCATTATGTGCATCCCGCATAGGCGTCATTAGTAGCTTCGTACCGTTCCGGTTCGTTGCGTGATGGACGTGAATGCCAGCCTGTCGACTGCGGCGGCGGATGATAGAATCAACAAATTCCTGGTCCGTAAGACAAATCAAGGGAAGCATATTGGTATCCAGTCGTGGCAACGAATCGCTCGGGAGTACGACCTGGCGTGCTCGAAGACCCCCATCACGGATAACATTGAACAGTACCAACTCCATGGTTCCGCTCCTTGTCTTCTCGTCACCAACCACGACTATAGCCTGATCTGCCTTGCTTAACATCTCCAAGTCCAGCGGACTATCTCCAAACGCCCAAACATACATCTGATAAACGTCTTGCAAACGAGTAACCAAAGCGGCTTTCACTGCAGCTGTGACAACGAAGCGGTCTGCAATGCGTCCACCACCAATGACTTTCACTGTCTTCGACAGACCTTCCCTCTCGAGCACTTTTTCCCACACAAGACGCAGCCCACAGCTAACAATTACCGCTCCAATATGATTCTTCTCTGCTACCGATCTCAGCAAGGACACAAATTCGGGATACATCGTTACCACCGATGCGACCTCTTGGCAGATAGCGTCAAACTCTTCATCGTCAGCTATCTCTTCATACAGCAGTGTGGCTTGGCGGAAGGCTGTGTACGAGTAACCTAATGGACTACTGAACAAAGTCTTCAACGGGCAGTCTTCCTCTACTTGGCGGGAGCAGGAGACTCTCTCCCAGAACAACCTGCCAGTATCTGCTGCAGTCAACGTCCTGTCGGCGTCCAAGACTAACACCGTCTCTAGTTGGCTTTGTCCAGCAAGGACTTCATCTAATATGCTTTCGGCCAGAGACAAGTTGCTCTCCTCGGTATGAGTCCGGAAGTCGCGTAGTAGCGTTGAGACCTTGTTTAGCAACATCGGCTGAGACACAAGTGAAAACAGGATGCTATGACTACGACAGAGTTCGCGCAGTTGGGTCTTTTCAGCCTGCTGCCAGCTCCTCAGATGGGTGATCGATGTTGGCGGACGATCCTTCGCTGTGTCGCCTAGACAACGTTGGAAGATGATCTCGACGGGAATGTCTAGGTACAGAATATGCGTGTAGGTGTCGAGGTCGTTCTGAGTGTACACTGGCTGTCCAGCTTCCTCGTTTTCGGGCCAGAACATGAAATGCCCAGCAACAATTGCAACTCGTCCGCTCTCGAGGCTTTTAGATCGAACTATGTCGATGGCAAGTTGACGCCAGTGCACCTTATCGTGCTCCTCCAGTCTCTGGAATGCTTCCAGACCGCCGGGAACAACGCTGGCAATCATATTGGAGCCCTCGTAGAACTCAAAATGCTCACGGTCAAGTTCTTGCTTCAACTGGTCTAGCAAAAACGTCTTACCACATCCAGGAACTCCGTATAGGCCAACGACTACGGCTCTTTTACTAGTAGAAACCTGAGATTTGAAAATAGTCGAGGGCTCCAGCTGATGAGCTGTTGCTGGACCTGGCATGTTGCTTGTTTCGTTGATGTACCTGGTATCCATCATAATAGTTTCCTGTTTGAAGAGTGGATATGGGAGCAATAAGGCTCAGTGTAGTGATCGGTGAAATGATTTGTAGTAGGTGTAAGGTAAGATGGAACGTCAGGGTAATTATTCGTTTATCATCCTCTAGCTCTATTTGAAAATTTTGTACAGTCAAGTGATTTACAGAGCTGTTTAGAAATCTATTCATGGCAAAATTTTATCCGAGTTGCGCTGTGACTTGCTTGCATATGCCTGTAGGACCAATCAGTCCGCGGACCCAGCCAGCAGAGTGATATGGACGAAACTTTTCTCACTGTGACAGGGCATTGATTGCATTGGCGATCAGGGTGTCAACGCGGAAGGAGTGGTTATGGCCCATGTAGGTAATTGCCGTGGCGTAAATCAAACGCCGCAGAGCTGCATACACACAACTGATTTCATTCGATGTCGATATACTGACATGTTGCCATCCAACAACATATCCAACAATATTGACGGAACGTAGACGGAATAGGAAGATCACAACACCTCTTCCTTCAATGTGACCTTAATGTGACCATTCTGCAGATGAGCCACAGATATGCCGCGTACGCACTTGAAAAATATTTGCAATCAATCCTTGATAGGAAGTCAGTTATGCTTTCTCAGTTAAGGAGTTCGAAGGGATTGTGCTCTCGGTGTAACGCATACGCCGCAAAACAATCACACGGTCCACACCCGGTCCACACCCTCTCGCCGACTATACACATTCGTACCCCTTACATCCACCGTGCCTCTGACCGGATGTCGATACGTATGTACCGCTGGTCTATTGCAACCTACCGAAACACATAACTATCGTATGCATAATACAATCATTTATTCCCTTCATTTGACTGCAAACAATTTGGCTCATTGGTAACGGCACAAACCTTCAGCGTTGCAATATTATATCTATCTGTACATTACGGAACAACCTCGGATGCACTTAACATGCTATAGGGAAAAAGATTGACGCTGAGCTATTTTTTGAAGGTTGGGGTACGCACGAGAATAGTGCGCAAAAAAGAGTAGCATGAACTCCACCTTTCCCTAGTCCCTTGATCAAAATAGTACCCAGAAGGGATAAAGTATTCTATTACAAAATGAAAAAATCATGGATTGGCTTGAGATGTTGAGAAAGCTTCACGAGAAATGCCTGGCATCACAATAACAATGGGGCTAGGTAAAAAACACTATATACTCATAACAGAATGGGTAGTTGAGAACAACAATTCATTGAAAGGGCTGTTGCTTTTCTTTTAGTGGTAGAAAGATGCACAACATATCGATAATCTGCAGAAGAGAACCCCGTTTTCCAAGTTTTCCAACAAGCCTAACCTTAATATTCCCTTGATTTGATACGGGGAACACCATACCCCCATTCCCTGATAACGAGGGGCTTGCACAGCGATAATACTGGCTTCGAAGGCCCTGTATTCCAAATTCACGCCCGTTCCAAGTTCTAATTGTTGGACTGGGTGATATTTGTTGGAATCAGTTGATTAGAGCCGCTGCTTCTTTCAAGGTCCAACCAACCATGAAGATTTTGATCGTTCTTTGCTGAAGTATTCTTCGTGCTTCTCATACTCCTCAGACCGACTTGAACTCTGCTTCCTGTGTTCGACATCTTGGAACTGATTCGGCTGAAGAGACCCTTTTTAGCGAAAAGTGGCTTGAATGTAATTACGCAGCAACAAATTATACTGCAATTCATCTGTATCGTGGGCAAGAGCCCCATCATGAATTGATTGTCAGGTTAAGACTTAGCAGAAAACTCTATCGTTTATTCAACATAAAAAGGTTGCTCACGAATAGAAACATGAAAGGCGAGGCCAATCTTGATGAAACCAATAATTCCAGCCCTAGTAAAAGTCAGCATGAGCAGTTTGAATTCCCCAGCGAATAGCTGCGATTGAACAAGAAGAAGTGCTACCCCAGAGCATGACTCACAAACCACCAATCGCAAAAACGACACGCAACTTCCATTTTGTCCGAGAGCTTATCTGGAGATCTCGCAGCATATACATCGCCAAGCCTGTTATGGCAAAATTTATGAGGTAGTTGAGGCTCTCAGCTCCCGCCAAAAATGCACCAACATTGATGTATGAACCACTCAGCTGAAGAACATCCCAGTATTTGGAGATGGGGTGGCATTGAAAGGCATTGACCAATAGCGTTGGGAAAAAGATAAGTCCTTAAGTCCTTGAAGAACGCCAAGGAGTTTTATCCATATCGCGTACGTCTTGCTGATGCCAAAGATGCGGTGGTAGGAAAATAAGATGCTGAATTTTTCACAGAGTTGGTTGAACGGATAGAAGTAGCTAGCTGACCATATAGCCTTTGATAGATCGTTAGCGAACGGTTCGAGATGGAGTTAAATCCGATGGGTATGCAGTAGGAAGAACAGAAAAACGGATGTATAGGACAGAAGTTGGAACAAACCTTTAATGGGCCAGTCAATCTATGGAGTGGAAGTTGTGTTATTTCACTGCCGTTAAGATAGTAAAACACTGAATAGTTCGTCAATTTCACAACACAATATTTTATAAGTTAGTATTCTTCGTTTGACTCACCTAAGCAATCGCACAAAACCTAACAAAGATAGGATATCAAGGCTCCTACTGACAGCCAGTCTTCTATGCCAATCTTTCCCGAAGCCGCTCGGGAGGCCACGAATCTCATTAGGGTAGCTAAGATAGATATAGGAGTAAAGATACAGAAGATTACGAAGGAGGAACCTTCAAAAGAGTTGTTGAACACCCGAAAAGCCACGTTAGGTAATGTACGTTGAGTATTTTCTACCGTCCACCGAAACTTAAATAAAAAATTCCAGCCTACGGCGACTGGAAGCAACCCTGGTTTCTAGGAGTACCCAATTGAAGTATTGTTACGGTGTAGATATTACTATATGCGTATCAAGATGTGATTTGGATAAAATCCTATATTGCCAACTGGTGTTGAAGAAGTTTCAGTATCAAGCTAGATAGCATCTGGGAGGTGTCAGGTTCAGTATGCACTTCATCAAAAGTCGTATATTCCTCACAATTTCAATAATATTCGTGATTGATATCAACTTCCAATTGCAAGTTACTTTTATGAATATAATTGTGAAACCTACTAAGAACTACGCATGCCCCATACCATCATACAGTCATACTCATCCCCGTGAGAACCTTTCTACTCCATAGACAGCTCCAGTCATGCCATACTCCGAGCCCATCGCGATAATCGGAAGCAGATGTCGCTTCCCAGGCAAAGCGAATACACTGTCGACTTTATGGGACCTCCTTGAAAACCCTCCCGACCTTCTTACCTACATCCCCAATGAAAGATGGGTAAAAAGGGCTTCTACCATGAGAACGGGAAGCAGCATGGGCATAAAAACGTCCAACATTCTTACCTGTTGTCGGGAGAGAACTCGCATCGCTGCTTCGATACCCAATTCTTTGGCATCAGTCCCGCTGAAGCCCGTGTGCTGGATCCCGAGGCGCTGGATCCCCAGGTGCGGCTTTTGCTGGAAACCGTCTTCGAAGCTCTCGAAAATGCTGGTCAGACGATTGATAGCCTTCAGGGCTTTGACACCGCTGTTTATTAAGGGCGGATGGTTTCAGACTATGAGCACCTCATGAATCGGGATGAAGAGTCCATGGGCACATACCACGTTACCACAACAGCACGTTCGCTCATGTCCAACAGACACTCATACTTCTTTGAGTGACATGGACCATCAATAACAATTGATACTGCGTGTAGTTCAAGTTTAATCGCAGTCCATTATGCTGACCAACAGCTGCGCTCCGGTAGCTCTCGCGTAGCCGTTGCGACTGGCTCAACCTACTTCTTGATCCCATTGGATATGTGGCAGAAAGCAAGTTGCAAATGCTTAGTCCCAATGGGCGGCCACGTATGTAGGGCTCGCAGGTAGATAGATATAGACGAGGCGAAGGTGTAGCCGCAGTGATACTTAAGACTCTCAGTGTTGTCGAGGCCGATGGTGACCATATTGAGTGTCTTATCTGCGAAACAACAGTCAATCAAGATGGAAGGATAATAGATATCACAATATATATATCTTCTCTAAAGCTAATTTGATATAGATTCTACTATCAGAATAATAAAGTTTTTATTTAGTTTAATCTTCTTTCTATTTCTTATTATTTCAAATAAAAAATTAGAAATCTTATTTAATTTGATATATTATATTTTGAATTATCTTCTTTAAATATTACTAAGTTATTTATTAATTATATAAAAGAATTATAAATCTTAAAATTTCTAATTAAAAAATTAACTAAATATATTAAAATAATTATAAATTTTAGAATTTCTAATTAAAAAGTTAATTAAATAAATATTTAAAAAGAAAATAAATAAATTTGAGTTTAAATCTATTTAATATTTATAGATATTAGAAATAATATCAATAAATATTAATATTAAACTTATCTTTATAGAACTTGCCCGCAAAATATAACTTGTCGATACTTTAGTAGAAATATTCACTTTTGTGGTAAAAGCAAAGATCTCTTGCAGTTTTGATTCGTGCCCGCTTTGACAACGCAACACTTGATCACACCATTCGAACAAATTGAAGTTTTCGTGAGCGAAGATTTCCTCAATGCTTTGACACAGAGCTACCGTCGGGAAAGCACTAGGCACCTCCCTCACTCATTCAATGAACAAGCGAGATGGATACTCACGATGTGTCCAAGGTCCCGCAGTACATGCAACTGCTCCTCAAGCAGAAAAAGACTCTTCAAAATGCTCAAACTCGTACTGGCCAGATTATCGAGAAGAGGAGGTCCCGCGATGAACTCACGATGCAATTCCGACTTCGACTTATGATGAGCTGTCAACAGCGCGGAACGGGGTCAAACATACGGACGGCTTTCATTCTCCCGCTTATAGTCCATGTTTTCGCTCTATCCTTGACTTGCACAAAGTCATGATCAAAGATCTTCTCCTAGAAACTCATCACAGAGAGAATTATGTCATGTTGAGATCTATTACACCACCAGATAGAATGACTGCTGTCATGGCTATTGTGGAAGATGAGAATGACGATGCTGTTATGCTGCAGCTATATTATCAAGAGGAGGAGAATGCACGCCCTGCCGAAGATATCCTCCGTGAAGAAACGATTCTAATCGTCAAAGAACCCTATCTGAAATTGATGTCCGACGGCGACTATGGTGTTCGTATTGATCATCTTTCAGACCTCATATATGTTCCGGCAGATGACCCACGGGTCCCATCCTGCTGGCAGCCACGCGTGCAGAGGCTTGAGGTTTCTGCGGAAGTTTTAAGAATGCAAGGCAACAATTACTTCAATGATTTCAACTACCAAGCTGCTATTGAAATGTGAGTATTTGTTTCAATTCTAGATCATTGACCAGATGATAACGGTCAAGCAGCTACTCAAGAGCTTTGAAATATGCGTCGGACGAGGGAAAGTCACAAACACTGAAGCTGAATCGTTCTCTTGCTCTTCTCAAAGCGAAGAACTTTGATGCTGCTCTTGCTGACCTTGAACCCATGGTGTCCGTCCCCAAACCAGTAGAGAAAGCTTTATATCGTAAAGCTCAAGCACTCTACCATCTTCAGAAGTTCGAACAATGCTGTGAGGTACTGAGAACTCTTCATTCGGAATACCCAGACAACTTGGAGGCCAAAAAGGAACTTCTGCGAGCCACCAAGCGAGTTCAGGAACAGAAGAGTGGGACATACAGATTCAAGCAGTTCTACGTTGAAATTACCAAACTTCGCACTCCGCATCTTGACTATGCTACATACACTGGCTCAGTTGCTATCAGAGGAGCAGATGTTCGAGGACGAGGTATGTTTACAACTAAAGCTATCAAGGCCGGCGATCTTCTGTTCTGTGAGAAAGCCTTTGCTCACGCCTATGTCGCCGATGATTCACAGCAGGCATCAAGTCGAGAGAAAGACCTGACTTTACTAATCAGCGTGGAGAGAGACAGCATGACCATGGGGTCCCAATCCGAACTCATCCAAATGATTTTTCAGATAATTTATAAAAGCCCTTCTTTTGCTCCAGCTATCATGGATCTCCATCACGGATCCTATGATTCAGTTGGCTTTTGCACGGTCGACAGCACGCCTGTGATTGACACGTAAGACCCAAACTCTCTAACTTAAAACTGCACCGTACTGCACTGATCAATCGCAGTTTCTATGTTGAGCGGGTTATAGCTTTAAATTGTTTTGGCTGTCCTCTATCCTCCCGCCTTGATCACCTACGCGCCATGGATACCGAGGCAGTACGGGGAACAGCCGAGAAGCAGTTCCATTCCTGTGGTGTGTGGCCCCTGGCTTCATACATCAACCATAGCTGCAACAGTAATGCTCACCGTGCTTTTATTGGGGATATGATGATCGTCCGAGCCACTCGCGACTTGGCTCCTGATACGGAGATCAATTTCTGGTACCACGCACCAATCGCGGAAGAAAATGATGACCGTCAAAAGAAATTCAAGCACTGGGCATTCAGATGTGACTGCGCCATGTGTCGAGACGATCAAACCACGAATAGTAAGATCCTCAACAGCAGGAAACAACAAAGAGCGGAAGTTCTCCGATTTTTCAAAACAGGTCTAAAAGCAAATCTGCCCAAAATTGAGAACATAATCGCGGTGATGGAGAGCCAGTACAGCCAGCCAGCTTCGAAAGTGCCTCGTCTTCATATCTGGGACCTCCATCTTCATCTTGCGAAAATTTATATGCAGCGAAAGAATCTGACCAAGGCAATCAACTCGGCAATGAAGTCGCTCTCATCCCTTGGTTACGTTATTGAAGGAGGAAATCTACTATATACGAATGGTACGCCAATGATCATCAAAGCATGGGGCTTGTTTTCGGATTACAGCATAGACTGTTGGGGAGTTTTGTATGGTGCGTATCAAATGGTAGCTCCGGACCTTGCGACACAGGCTTCACAGTATGCCAAGTTATCGTATAGGATCTGTGTTGGAGAAGATGAGACATTTGAAGAGTCGTATAAAAAGCTTGGGTAGCATACTCTTATATTTTATGAGTTCGTATTGTAGATGACGATAGGCAATCAAGAGCTTCTTCACAGGAAAGTCGAGAGTACTCCTAAATGGCATGGTTAATATTCTCACTCGCCGATATATGAGTAACATCTATACAAACTCCCTTCCTGTAAGTCCATGTGAAGAGCTCACCTGCTGCTCCTCTGTCGCATGCCAAGATCTTCTTTCCAAGCTCGAGATCCTGAATCTGTATGGGCAGCTGCGATCTCTTACACTTTTGCCCCGCGTCCTCGTCGGCAGTTTCTTTGAGCTGCTTTGGTGCCATAAGGCTGAACAAGGACGGCGAGAAAAACTTCAAGGGGGTGCTTGGGCTGGTACTAAGCGGCTTGGATATATATTATATCGACGACCTTTTTCCTTACGGCGATGTGGGTAATGGAAGAGGTGTTCAAGAAAGCATCTAAGAGTTATATACTTGAATGGGTATACGAAGAAAATAGATTATTACCTTCTTTTTTTATAAGATTTATATAATTAAATAATTCTCTTTAATATATAAAATTTTATATTTAATTTTATTTATTATTTATTTATTTATTATTATATTATTTAATACTTTATATAATTATTTTCAATAATAAATTTATAATAATATTATTAATTTATTAATTATTAATATTTAAAATTCTAATTATTTTTATATTATTTAGAATATAAATATTTATAATAATTAATTAAATTTAATTAAATATAAATAAAAGAATAAAATATAATTAAATTGAAAAAAAAGTAAAAATTATTTATTATAAAATTACAATATATTAATAAATTAATTATTTATTTTTATAATATTATTATTTTTTAATGTAAATTTAAATTAAAATATAATTATATAAAAAATAATATAAAGTTAAAATAATTATTAATAAATTATTATTAAATTATAATTATATAGAAAAAAAATAATAAAAAATAAATAAAAAAATAAATATATAATTTATATTTTTAAATATATTTTATTTTTATTTATTAGAATCTATATTAAATAAATATAAATTATAATTTAATTTTTTAGATAAAGTAAATATAATATAATTATAATTTAATATAAAATTATATATAAATAATTAAAAGATAATTAGGAAATATTTTAATAATTAATTAGTAAAAATAATAAAGTTAAATATAATTATATTATATTTTGAATAAACTTATTCGAGATTTTAATTTACTTTTTATTTATTAAAATTTAAATTATTATAAAATAAATAAATTATTAAAATTATAATTTAATTTTTATTATATAATATAAAGTTCAGATTAATATAAATATATTAATAATTATTAAGATTAAAGATATTATTATTAAAAAATAAATTGAAAACTAGTTAATTAATATAAATAGTTATATTTTCGGGCTTAGTGAGAGATCTAAGCGAGTATTTGGACCCACGGAATATAAAACTATCGACCCCGACGAGAAGTACCGGCTGCGAGCGACAGCGAGCGACGACGAGGGTATACGAGGGGCAGCGAAGCCTAATCAAGTCTTGGGAGGTGCCGACCGACGTTTTGTAGTCGTGTACTAGTGCCGGCGGGATGTGAGTGTGGTTAGTAGGCGCGAGCCGGGGAGGGTACCGTCGCGGGACCGTCGTACTGCGAGGTACCGTGGTACCCCACCAGTTGTACAACTGGCTCGGAATCGAATTAGCCGCGCAACGCGTGGACAAGACCAACAACATTGCTGTTAATGTTAATGGTGGCATTCACTTTAGCGCATCTTGGGCTTGAGCGGTCATGCGACTCCCTTCTAAGGATTGTAGATAGCCTTGCAAAGTGCTCGTTCAAAATGACAGGAGCTGAAGCAGAGATGCCAAGAGCCATCGTCAGCTGTGGGGTAGGCTTGATTTTAGCTCGCCTGATAACCATGCTCTCGCCGCCTCACTACCACCTTTTTTCACATTTGTGTTACTAGGACTTAACTATGACAGAACTACAATTCAAGATCAGTACGGCGGACAGGGACTTGGTGGACGCTGACAACGATCGGACAGCTCTATCATTGGCTTCGGAGGACGGTCGTATGATAACTGTAAAGATATTACTTCAAACCGATACAAAAGACGTAGACCTGAAGGATATATCAGGTCGGACGCCACTATCGTGGGCTTCAGGGAATGGGCACGAGATGGTTGTAAAACTGCTGCTTGACACCGGCAAAGTGGACCCTGACTCGAAAGATATAGTTTCAGGTCGGACGCCACTATCTTGGGCTGCGGAGAGCGGACACGAGGCAGTTGTCAAACTGCTGCTCAATACTGGCAAAGTGGACCCCGACTCAGAGGGGGACTGGTATCTGATACCGCTATGGTGGATCTCGGAGTACGGGCGTAATGGTACCGACAAAATTAACGAAGTTTTGGGAGATACGAGGCTTCGCCGAACACCGCTGTCGTTAGCGGCAGAGACCGGACACCATAAAATTATAAAACTGCTACTTGATAGTGGCAAAGTGGACGTTGATTTGAAGAATACGGCGTCAGGACAGACACCATTATCTTGGGCAGCACGAAGCGGGCATGAGGAGGTTGTCAGGCTGCTACTTGATAGTGACAAAGTAGACCCGGACTCGAAGGATAGGCTTGGTCGGACGCCACTGTTATTAGCTGCACGAAGCGGACACGTGCAGGTTGTGAAGCAGTTGCTGAATACCGGCAAAGTGGATCCGGATTGGAAGGATGAGTTTGGTGGGACGCCTCTGCTGTGGGCTGCACGGAATGGACACGATATGGTTGTCAAGGTGCTACTTGATACTAGCGAAGTTAATACGGATCTGAAGGATATAGTGTCAGGTCAAACACCGCTATCATGGGCTGCACGAAGCGGGCACGAGGCTGTCGTCAAGCTGCTACTCGATAGCGGCAAAGCGGATCCGGACTCGAAGGATGATCATGGTATGACGCCGCTATTATGGGCTTCAGAGAAGGGGCACCAGGCCATTGTGAAGCGACTGTGCGATACTGGCGAGGTGGATGTGGACTTCAAGGTCAAAGTGGGCCTCGAGATCGTCTATCGGTTTCTCACTCGATGGATCAAAGCTTGCGATGACCAGCATAATGGCTACTGCCAGCCTACCCCAGTTCAAAAACGGCGGCGGCACCAAATCCCCGATTGGGTCATTGACACTCGGGACGCACGCATAGTGCCAGGGTATACAGTCTCCCAATACATAGCTCTAAGCTATGTCTGGCATTACGATGAAGCAAATGCACAGCCTCCACAGGCAGAGAGGCTGTTGCTGAAGCAGAGCAATCTATCTGACTTTCAGAAGCCAGGCTATCTCAATGGAGCCGCTGCACTTCACCTGCCACAGGGAATAAAGGATGCTATTGATGTCGTACGGACGCTTAGAGAGAGGTTCCTGTGGGTCGATTGTCTGTGCATTGTTCAGGACAACGGAGACACGCGCACACAAGTCGAGTATATGCATGAGATCTATTCCGGCGCATACTTTACCATCATAGCCGCAACATCATCAGGTTTATTCGGAATGCGGCGAAATACTGAAAAGAGAGGAATGGCTGGATTCGCACCATTTAATCGGTCACCTGCCGAGGCATATATTGAAGGCCTTTACCAAAATCTCTTTGATTCCAAGTGGGCCACCCGCGGGTGGACGTTTCAAGAGCAGATACTGTCAAAGAGGGCTATTATTTTTGTTGACGGAGACATGTTTTGGGATTGCCAGCGCTGCGTCTGGGATAAGCACGAGCTAATTCCTGGGTCGAATGCAGAGACAAACGGCTCGTACGCCGGGCCGTATTACGATATAGCGCGCCAGATGTCGTCCATCTCCTGGCCAGATTTCGGTATGTACATTGAGCTGGTGTGTCTTTACAATAGTCGGGAATTTACCTACCCCCAAGGCTCCCTACCAGCATTTTCTGGCATTCTGAACTCTTTCGCGCGCAGCTTTCCTTTCGGTTTTGTCAGTGGCTTGCCACAGTTATTCCTTGATATTGCATTACTCTGGCAGCCCTTTAGCAGAGCAAAGCGGAGAAATGCAAAAGACGGAGGCGCAGTAGCACCCTCCAGACATCTCCCTTCATGGTCGTGGTGCGGGTGGCAGTGTCTAGTTGATCCCTTCAGCCTTCGAACTGGACTCGCATACTCTTATCACGAAGACTACCAGTCTCGAGCGTTGACTTGGCAGACTCAAGGACTCGTACGGTGGTCTGTGTTGTCTGAAGACATGCTAGAGGAGCAACCACTAGATGGGCCGATGATACTGGAACAGTACAAGGACCTCCGCACAAAACAAGATGTCGAGCTTCCTGAAGGATGGTCTCGAACTATAGGCGACTGTTCCAAATCTTCTAGTGGGAGTGATAGCGTCTATTTCACTCATATATCCGACAACACTAGTCGTTTCAAACATCCAGTGCCTATCAATGATGCTGCTTCGCCAACGGCCTTGAGTCAAAACACCTGGCCGTTCTTGTCTTGTGAAACGACACGGGCTTTCTTCCGCATTGGCGCGGTCCTTAAACCAATGTCTGACCGCATACGCGAGGCTGGTTTCAAAATATCAGTCTTTGAGCTTCCTCAATTTACCGAAGGTCCAGCTCACCAAGACATATGCCATGTTCTTTGCCTACAGGACACGCAAGAGAGGTCAGCAGGGCTTCTCCGGCAGATGGACGACGCCAAAGTTGAACCTGGCGAAGAGATTGAGCTGATCGCTATCTCTACAGGATCTGCCAGCCGCACGGAGCTAGAGTCTGCATTCGAGGAGAAAATCGACAGGATCGGTACGTATTCGTACCGCCGTGGACTGCGCACCATTGGGTTTGAGCGGATTATACCAGGCGGCAGCGTCGAATACAACAGTGAGCATGAAATGCTCGGAATTTTGAGGAACTTTGATTGTTCCTACCACGCCAACAAGCCTCAACCTAAGAGATCAGTTCGAGGTAATACGTCCCTAGGTGCAAAGAGAGAGGCCCCAAATCCTGTAAGGGACGGCGATAGCAGGGGAGACTATTATTTCTACAATGTGCTCTGGATTGAACGTAAAGGCGATATTGCCTATCGTCGGGCTGCGGGGCGTGTCCCAAAGGTTATCTGGGAAGAGAACTGCTCTAAACCTATCAAGATTATCCTTGGGTGATTATCTATCAAAGTATTTATCAGAGATGCTAGCTAAGAAATTAATATTAATTACTAGTTATTAATAGTTAAATAAAGTTTATTAGCTACAAACTTATTAAAGCAAGATATAATATAAAATATTATAATAATTCTAATTAACTATATAATAAAGATTTGAAATAAAAGTGAGAATATATTTATAAAGATAATAACTAATCTATTTTAAATATATTTTTATATAAATAATATCGAAATTCTTTAAAATAAATATTATTAAAATTATAATTATAATTAATTATTATTAGAATTAATATTCCGAATTGATTTTAATAATAAATTTATTTTTAAATTAAATTTATATTCAAAATCTGATTTATATTAATATAATAAAATTAGAAAAATTCTTAGAAAAGATTAAATAAATCTCTTTTTTTAAAAATAATTTTTAAATTATTTAAAATAAAAACTAGTTTTTTTAATTTATTAAAATAATAATAAATATTATTTTTTATTAATATTTATAATTTATTTATAAATTAAATATATTTATTATATAATATTTTTTAAATATTATAAATATTAAAAAGTATTTTATAAACTTAATAATTATATTTATAAAATTAATTTTATAATAAATTTATATAAATTAATTAAAGTATATAAAATAAAATAAATATTATATCGAGATAATCTATATATTAAATTATATAGTTATTATTTAAAAATATAAATAAACTCAATATTAAACTTTAAATAGATATTATATATTCCTTTTATTAAGTAGAAGTATATAAAGATAATCCTCAAATCTAAGGTTCTGAAGTAACTTAAGTAATAACTTTGTAATATAAATTACTATATTTCAAAAACATCGCGCCCTACTTTATTAGACCTGTCATTTCGGTAGTCGCTATCGACCATGCTGGCCCCCTATATAGCGTCGCGCATGACGTCGGGATGAGAACCGGAGTGCGGATTGGGACGAGCCGTTATCCTGCAACACGATATCTTTCCGGTGGACCAATTCCAACTTATCGTTCTCACTGTAGAATACCATATGTGATTCCTCGGACCGTATCTTGTTGGCGGCTGCGGCTGTTGACACTCCAAGTATATATATAAACGATGGGGAAGAATTGCGAATATTTATGTTGGTTCAGGGTCTGATCTTCCTCTTATATGTACTCAACCCGACGCCATTCCTTCACATCCCTTCCATCGTGTTCCTATTACAGCCTTCCTATTTCTGCTCTCATTCTGTCCAAAATGTATGAGTGGTATGAAGTTTTTCGGTCCGCGATCAGGTTGTGATATGTCTTGACTAATGGGGTTGTGATGGTCAAGTTTTGCATGAAGATGCGTATCCCGACCTGATCGTCAGAAAGCTAATAAAGTAAGTACCCGGCCGCGAGCAAGACCGAATCAGCCCTGTACGCCGCCACAGACTCTTCCCATCGAGATCAGGCTCGTGACCACGTGGAAGAAATAAATCAGAAGTTGCCTGATCCTGTTCAGTCCCAGATGTGCCTACTTTGAGGCTTTCTCCTTCGCCACTTGCTGAGCCGTCAGCTCTTTCGTAACGGCGAAGATGGCAGACCAGTCGTAGTCTTCGGCGCCATATACTCTCTGCTTCTTCAGGAGTAGGACGTGTTCGCCGACTCGTTGCTGCGAGTGCGAGTCCATTAATTTGACGAGCGGCACTGATCCCATGATGGGAACCTGTTGGCGCAACTTCCACGTTCCCTCCGGTAGTCGCCCTCTCCTTCTGTCCTCTCCATTGCAGGGGAGAACGGGGAATCTGATGCGGGTTACCCCATTGTCATCTGCGTCTAGATAGGGGAGGAAACTCTTGGGATCTTCGGGAGCATCATTGACCGGGTCAAAGGGTTCGATGATCCATGCCCGATTCTGCCACAGTGGAAGGTGTGCCAGTGCAGTGGGCACCGCTATCCAGGTTCTGTTGCTGGTCGAGGGCGTGAAAACAGGGTTGTCGTTGCCTCCTGTGCCCCATGATAGTCGGCGAGGTCCCGTCACTGCAATGTGGGTGAACCTGGGATCCAGAATGCAGCTGAGGAATCTTGTTATGTTATGCACGAGGACTGCCCTCGTTTCCGAGTCAGATCCCACCGCCACCGCCGCCGTCACCCATTTCTGAGAAAGGTGGACGAAGAGTGACTCGGCTGCCCTGCTGAGTCTGGCATCGGCGTACTGTCCCACAATCCCATAAATCCACTCTCCTTGTTGCGTCTCTTGCATGATACGATCGGGAAACCCTGCCGTCCACACTAGGCCACAATCAATAGCGTGGCCCAGCCACGCTATCAGAGAGTTCTTCAGAACACGATCATCTCCCATCTTCCGAACAGCCAGGTTCGTGAGCAGGTCTATATCCATCTGCACTCTTTTCGAGGTGGCCTGGACAAGATCGAAGAGTTGATGTTGCTCAAATATGCGGCGCGCCGTGTCAGTGGCCTCTTGAGACGGTTCACAAGGCAGGCAAGTAAATACCATCAGGTCCAGCTCAATGAACTCCCCCGTCACCTCCGTGATGGAATCCGGCAGAAGCATCTGTGATGTCTTGAATTGGACAGTCTCTGCAGGTAAGGCCAGCCACGAGAGGCGGTCACTCCCGGTGGTGGTGACGCTGACCCCCTGTGGCTGTGGTTGTGGCAGTGGCAGTCGCAGCCTCTTTTCATTTATAAAGAGCGGCACCAAGTCACCGCTTGCGAGCACCACGAGTGCGAAGATCCAGGCGGCCTCTTCCGCCGTCTCAAGGCGACCCGTAAACACTATAGGCATGTTGGACGTATTGAGGGCGATGGATATCAGATCCTCCTTCCTCAAACACCCAGACGCTAAGATGCTGCAGATATGATGCATAGCCGACCGCCGAATATTACTGTCGGGGTAGATATACTGTATAAGCGAAATCTGCTGCCGTAGAGTTGGGAATTCTGCTTTGTCGTCGAGGCCAAGTTCAGATTGTAAGGACTGCAACTGCAGCTGCTGCAGCTCCTGCTGTAGCTCCTCCTGCTCATCCAAGTACGTTGCGATGTAGTGGACGTAGCGAAACTCAAACTTGAGAACCCGTCCGTCGTGGCCGTAGCAGAGTAAGAGGGGGTTGTTCTTTTTGGGGTGAGCGATCACTCTGCTCTCGTGTGCGCACCAGGCTCGCTGGAGCCAGCGGGCTCCGAGCATCCGTATTAGGAAGAGTCGAATGTCTCTAGTGAGGGCCGCCTTGTCCGGAGCCAGATCCTCCTGTTCCGGGATGTAGCTCTCAACAAAGGCCGCCTTGGCCGCGTCCTCGAGGTTCTCCTCCCTCACCTTGTTGCACATGGCCTCGTAGAAGAGCGCGTAGGTCAGACCCGCCGCCTGCTCCGCCTCGGTCAGCTGGACGTCCTCAAGCAGTATGATGACGCGCCGCGCGGAGCGGTAAATGATGTCCATGGCCCCAATGTGCACCTGTTTCTCGATGTCGTCGCTCTGGTTGATGCAGACCTTATCTAGCCAGACGCCTTCTTCGTTTGCTTCTTCCCCCCCCGCCGCAGGTTCGCGGAGCGCCATTGTCGCATCCACCATGGCCTGGGAAACCTCCCACCCGGGCGCCACAGGCTTGGCCGCGGGAGCTAACGGCCACTCCGGATAGTGCCAGCAGTAGCTGATGATGATAAAGGACGACACGTCCTGCCGCGACGCCTGTGGCCGGGCGGTGCTGGTGATCAGCCGAAGCCGGAGCGCGGAAAGGACGTCATCCTTCAGCCGGAATTGGGCGCCCACGGCTGGGTTCAGCTGCCTTAGTCGATTGAGTAGAATATAAGCATCGGTACGGCGCGAGTATGTGAAATCGCTCGCCTTGGAGAGAAGGCTCCGAGTGTTGGCGGCGGAGAGAGCGACAAGTCTGTGACCCAGGGGTGAAAGGATCTCGTCGCAGTAGTGAACATAGCCATGCGTCATTTTCACCAGCCAGTCTCTCGTCCGTGAGGAGAGACGCTTCCCGAGGAATAGGAATCAGAGAAGGAGTCACCGCGTTTTCTAATACTTGTTTATTGGCAGCTTGCTGTCCAGTGCGCGCGGGGCCATTTATATACGCGGGACATTTGCGCGACCGCGCCAGAATGTGGGGAAATGCTAAGCCCAAAAGGGCAACTGTCTATATCATATAACCAGAAACATACTAAGCTCAAAAAAATAATTCTAATATTCTTATTATTAATATTAAAACTCTCGATTGATATTAACTAATATTTTATAAAATACAAAAGATTATTAAAAATTAATAATCTTTTTTAATTTTTAAAATTATTATATAATTTTTATATTATAAATAATATTTAATTAAAATAATTAGAAATTTATTATTATAAATATTTATTTTCTAAATTATATAGAAGTGATCAGGGTTTCGAATATTATTAGTTATGATAACTAGTAATATTATTATAGATTTATTATTAATAATAATTATATAGAGAATCGAATAATTATAATAATAGATAAATAAATAATAAATTAAATTAAATATAAAACTTTATATATTAAAGAAAATTATTTAGTTATATAGATTTTTGTTTTTTACTATTCTATTAATTCTATTATTTCTTATTATAATAAGATAGATAGAAATTAATAGAATATTATATATTATTAATTAAAAGTTTTATTAAAGATATTATTTTTATTTTAAATATCTTTATAATAATAAATATCTTTTCTTCTAAAATATTATTTATTTTGAAAATATTTATATTATAAAATATTCTTTATTATATAAATATCTATATTATTATAGATATATATATTATATTATCTAGATATAATAAATTAATTTATTAAATATAAAAATCTTTTTTCTAAATCTAAAATCTTTAATTTATTTATAATTCTAATTATAATATTATCTTCTTTCTAATTTAATATTATCCCGATATTTATTATAATAATATCGAATATCTATTTAGATTTTTAATAAATATCTTATTCTTTTTTCTTTTATTATATCTAAAGAAATATTCAAATTTATAAAAAGTTATTATATAATTTATCTTTATATTTAAGAAAAAGAAAATATAATATTTATAAAATATTCTCGTTATTTCGAAAAAAATCTTGAATATTATATATTTTCTAAAACTAACTAATATAAAGAATATATAAAGAATATTGAAAAGAATTTTTATAATATTTTTGAGAACTTTATATTATAATAAAAAAGTATTTATTAAAAGAAAATTTATCTAAAAATTGAAAAAGAAATAATTATTTAATAAAAATAGAAAATCTTTATTTATTATATATATTTAAGAAAATAATAAAAAGTATTAAAGAAAAAAACTAGGAAAATATTATAATATAATTTATATATAATTAATATATTAGAGAAGTTTGAAGAATAAAAGAAATTAGAAAAGAAATAAATTAAATAAATTAAATAAGTTTTTTAGATAATTAGTTTTTTTGAAATCAACTTTTCGATTTTCAAACTTTCTTTAATAAATAATTCTGAATTAGCTATTTAATTAGAAATTAAGAATTCTTTAAATAAAATTTCTTCAAATTTTATAAATAGTTTAGATTTCTAATTAATTTCTATATATTTTCTGAATATAGATATTCTTTTTATTTAATTAAATAATAAAATTATTTTCTAATATATTTCTAATTTAGTATTTCTTCAACTTTATATTCAGTATTCGAATTAATTAATTTGATTTTAATATATAATATATTTAATATTTCTAATAATATTAGTTTTAGAAATGAAATATAAAATATTAGATATATATTTATTATATTTAATAATTCAAAATAATAATTTATTATTTATTTATTTATTTCTAACCCGCTAGCTGGTATATATAGTACTAGTTATAAGGGGGCTCAATCTAATTAATTACATTAGTAGAACCTCTTCGGACAAAACTACTGATCATACCACTCTATACTTCCCACTCTTATATATTCACCCTACTCTCGTTCTTTATAACTATACTACTCGGTCATTCCTCAGTCTTACTACTTATATTATAGCTGATTAGCAAGTCTAAAGTACTCGAACCGCCTACTCTGGATCAGCTATTTGGTTACCTACTATACTTGTTCTAAGCTATCGAGTAGTTTAGTAATAGTTATTCCTCTATACTACTATCTTCTTACCTACTCAGTATTATAATATAGAAGGATATACTCAACCGTTTCTATATCAGTATAGTAATATATATAGACCAGGGATTCGTAGCCTAGTATACCCTATATATTTAGAAAGTATATATAGTTTGTTCGCCCTATTCTGCTCTGGATAAGTATTATACTCTCTACTTTACTAAGTTCTTTATATAGTTTGAGTCTGCCCTTATCTAATATCGAGCTCTTTACTACTATACTATATTATTTAGCTATACCTTTCGCCTACTATACTTCCTATACTTGCTTCTTAAGTTTGAGTATTCCGGCTTGGTTAATATATTCAGTTGGGATATTCAGTAATTTCTGTTTTGTTTTCCTATTATCTCTTCTTTTCCATATCTATAAATATTGTTCTTAACAGACTTGCTAGATAGAGGTATCCTTTTAGCACTCGAAGAATTTCCTAAACTTCTTATTATAGTATATACTGATCAGAGGAATCGCTGTTTCTATTTCTACCTTATAGTTAGATATAGCTTGGTATATTCTGATAATCTTTCTTAGGTATACTATTTATACTTGCTCGAGTTTATACTTGACTATATCTCTCTTCCTAGGCTTATATTATACTTCTACTCTATATATTAGTATAGTATATATATATATTATATATAAGATCTATACTCGGTATAATATCGGGCTCTAGATTGTCTGATTGAGCCTACTAAGTATGGTTAGTACTATAATACTCTTCTCTCGAACTACCTTTATATATACTTTCTAATTGAGCTTCGTATTAAGCTAGATCCCAAGTATTTATATACTTGGTAACGGGATATACTCCGCTCCTTATCCGAGCTAGATTATAGCTACTAGATTGAACCTATTCCATACTTTTATAAAGTGAACAAGCTTGTACTTTACCGATACAAAGTATATCCTATAATACTAAGTATATTCTAGGATCTTCTAATATATATCAGCAAGCTTATTATAGTTAGTTTCCATATTCGAGTTTATTACTATCAGGTATATATTATCGACGAAACTGCTTATATAGAGGCTCTATTTAGGAAGTGAGTATATCCGAATAAGCTTAGTATTATAAAGTAAGAAGAGTATTAATAAGAGTAGTGATCTCTAAGATACCTTTATTTATAGAGAGAACTCTTCTAATATTTTGTTAGTAAATAAGAAGTATATAGTTCTATTGTTTAGGAAACTTACTATCTACTTACTAATCTATTAGAGGAAACCGAGCTTTTGGACTATTACTACTAGGTATAAATAGACTACTATATCGAAAGTTCTTACTATATCCAGAAAGAATAATATTACTATCTATCTCTTACTTATCTAAATAGACTTGATTACCGAAGTAAGTAGGTCTAATATTATTACTATACTTCTTTATATTCTTACTTCTATCTACTTATCCGGTAGTAAATTGTACTATTTAGCTATATTATGGATCTTCTAGATAGTAGTCTTCTCGATCAACTTCTCTAAAGTACTTAGTAATATAATTAGCTACCAGGCTTTCGTCTATTCGTAACTCGGTTTTCCAGGTTTCTATAATATTATTATTAATACACTTTTCAGACTCTTTAATATATAGCCGAGCTTCCAACTAGCTTGGGCTAAGCTCGCGATTGCCTTTATAAATAGCTGGTTTAGCTTCTTAAGGAAGTGGTATAGAATTTGGTCTTCCTTTAGTATAGAATAATCAGAATACTTTCGGAGTAGATTAATGAACTCCTTGATAATAAACTCTTTACTGATCTTGAATTCTAATAGATATTCCTGATTATCGATATTGCCTAACTCAGTACTCTCCAGATTACTTAATAGCTATTATAGGATACTAGGAGGATATTATCCGCTTCTATAGAAGTACTAGATAAATATATATACCTTCTCTTCAAATAAGTTTATATTTATACCCTCTCTAAGTTTAAATATAGAAATCGTGCTTTATACTACTATCACTTCCTTACTCCACTTCGCTAGCTTCTATAGTTCCTCTATCTCGCAGTATTTATATATAGCTTATCTCTAGATTACTTACTTTATTTAGTAGATTATCTATTTCTTTTCTTTCTGAAGTAGCCCGACCTATAGTTTTAGCTACTTGTTTTCCCTTTCGACAAGTTATTACTATTATATAGAATATACTACTCTAACTACTATATCTACTTTAGATATCCACCAATATTCTATTTTCTCCAAGCTCTGTTTCTATAGAGTTGTAATATCGATAATCTTCTAGATCCGAAAGGTGAACTCTATAATATATATTTCCAAACTCTCTATTATATATTGCTCGGTATTATATTTTGGTAGGTATAAGGCTATTTGCTTAGCTTATATAATATCTATAAGTTTCCAGTTTCTATACCTCCGCTCTATTATCGCTACTAGCTCGATATTCCATTTTAAGTATATTACTATATAATCAGATCTATACTCTCTATCGGTTGCGATTATATATTCTAATAGATAATTTATAAACTCTAGAGTAAAGAATACTAAGTTGATTATCATCTCTCTATATATAGTAGAGAAGATTATACTCCTATAGAGGGTAAATAGATCGAGTTATTATATTATCTCGAGTAGTTCATCTACTCGGTTATATAGCAGATATTATAGTTTAGACTATAATAGGTAATGGAGATTGAAGTCCTTTACTATAATATATTCGTTATCTATACTGAGTACTACTTATAACAACTCGAATAGATATTTATAATCTATATTTCTAAGGTTACCTAGAGGTTACAAATATATACTATAAATCCAGACTATCTCTAGACTCGTTATAAGCTTTACTAAATATAGATCTCTATTCCAGGTTTTATACTCCCAGCTCTCTCTTTTTATAACCTTATTTATAAGTAGGTAACTCCTCTGCTCGCCTTCGTATACCGGGATATAAGTAGCCAAGCTCGGGTAGTATATTCTACTTCTATAATTCAGTTATAGTTCTTAGACTAAAATGATCACTACTCCTTTCTCTTTATAGAATAGTAACTCTATTATTCCCCTATTCTTATATATATTATATTGTAGAATAGAGAGCTTGCTTATTACCAATTAGTTACTATTATACTTATCTCGATAATCTGAGTAGGCCTAGGGATGTTTAGTAGACTTAGTATTATACTTAGCTAAGTACTTAGGCCAAGACCTGAGAAGAACTTACTAATTAAGGCTATACTAGTTATATCTACTATACTTACTACCGGTAGTCTTCCTCTATAGTATATATATTTATAATTCACAATTATGAATTCGGGCTTATTTGTATTACTTGAGCTTAGGGTGAACTATCTACCTACTTGGAGGCCGAATTGGAACTATAGCTTGCTTATTAGGAATCTTCTCTCTCTTTTTATATATACCTAGGCTATTCTATATTGATTTTACTAGCTATATAAGCAGGTCTTATCGATTATACTATACCTTACTATACTATAGCTTATATAGCTCTTGGTTACTACTGATCCTATAGTTGGGTATAACTTGATATTATATTCTGAGCTTATATACTATATATAGCGTTTTTATATAGTAGAGTACTACTTTGTTCTATAGCTATACTTCTGGTACTTGAAGTATTATAAGGTTAGCACCTCTTTAATATATTGTTCTATTAGTAAAAGAGTATTATTCTATAATATTCCCTAGTTGATTACCTTGTTTACCTCCTTATTAGTACCAAAGCCAAGTATTAGTACTATACTTCCTTTATTCTTATTAATCCTAATAGCTACTACTTACTTCGTTTATAATCCGGGGTTTTGCTTTTCTACCTTTCTAAGAAGTTGGTTGTTTGTAAGTTCTATAATTAACTATCTAAATACTCTGAAAACTACTATATCTAAAATCTGCTTCTTACTTTCGATATCCTTACCGAGTACTCTCTTTAGTTTTACCCTACCCTACCACTTTGCCTTGGCTTCCTTAAAAGTAAATACTAATACTATTTTCTCTCCTAGAAGTATATAAATCTTTTATACTACTTCTTTACTTACTATCTAGTTGATTTCTTCTATTAGGACTATGTTCGGTTTTGTAAGTATAGCTTTATCTTTTATTATAAATAGTACTTCATATTCTTTATAAGCTAATAGGCTATTCTTAGCTATATCTACCTAGGTCCCTTTCGGTTTCTTACTTATATTACTTCTTTTTTCCTTCTTAAGTTCTGCAAACACTTCTTCTATATACTTATAGAATATTTGCTCTCTACCCTAATTACCTTACCTTTTTACTAGCTCTTGAATTATATCCTATACTTTCTTTTTCTCTCCTATAAACTTGAGCTTCGCTAGGGTCTTGCTTACAATCTCTATTTCTCTTTTCCTATCATTTTCTATATATATTTTATCTATATCAGTTTCGCGTTCGCATATCTCCACCTACGCCGGCGAGCTCGAAGCTATTACTACTCTTATAACTAGTATTATACCAAGCTACGGTTTGTTGACTTGTAGGCTCTCTGAGCTCCTTAATCTAATGCTGAGATTAATTACTGTTTTTGATCGGGTTTTGCAAAATAATAATTAATTAGTTTAATTATTTCTTTAATTCTAAAGAATTCTAATTTCTTATAATCTAGTTTGTTATTTAGTTTTTTTATATTAATATTTTGTTTAAAAAATAAAATATTAATATAAAAAAACTAAATAACAAACTAGATTATACTTTATATTATAATAATATACTATTTACTATATAATGAATTTGATATCAAATAATAATTATTTATATAAATTTCTTAAATCTTTTATTTTTATTATTTTTATATTCGATTTTATTATATTTAGTAATTATATATTATATATTTTAAATTCGAATTCAAAATTAGTATATATTAATATTATATTTATTATAACTATTTCTATAATATTATAAATAAACTAAATAAGTAATAATAATTCTATTTAATTATCTTATCGATAATTAATATAATATTTTAATTATTATTTTATAATTTGATCTAACTATTTTATCTAATTATCTATTTATAAATAGAATATTATTAAGAATTTTCTTTTAATTTCTAATAAAGTTATAAATATCTATTAAAATTTCGAGATAAAAAACTTATCTTAATTCGAAATAATCTTAATAAATACTTTATATATACTAATTACTTATTATAATATAGTTATATATAAACTTAAAGATTTTAAATTTAAAAAGTAGTTAGTTACTATTTAATAGAATCTAATTATTATATAAGGATTATATAATAAAGTAGAGTTTAGATATTTATATCTCTAATATAAATATAGAAAAGATATTTATAATTATTAATATATTTTTATAAGGAATAGTATTATAAAAATAAGATATTTAAATATAGAAAGATATTAAAGAAATCAATAATATTTTTAATAGAACTTTAGATAAATATTATATAATATCTTAGTAATCCTAATAATATAAATTAATAGAACTAATAAGATATTAAAGATTCTTAATAATTCTAGTAATTAGAACTAATAGAATTAATAGAATAATAGAGAATAAAGATTTATATAAGTAAATAGTTTTTCTATAGTATATAGAACTTTATATTTAATAATAATTACTATTTATTTACTTATTATTATAATTATAATCGATTTCCTATATAACTATTATTAATAATAAATTTAATAATAATATTACTACTTACTACGATTTATAATACTCGAGATTCTAATTATTTCTATATAACTTAGAAAACAAATATTTATAATATTTTAAATACTATTATTACTTTATATACCGAATTGATATCTCTATTATATCCGAATCAAATAATCAAACTAGTATTTAAATAACTATTATTCTAAATAATAAACAAGATAATAAGAATAATATTAATATAAATAAACTATATAAAATCACTATTTAAGAAATACTTAGAATAGCTCTACTAGATAAATATAAAGGCGATTATTATAAACTTGAAATATTCCTACTTTAAATTGAAATATATATTATCTTTAATTAGAACAAATTTAATTAACTAATTATAATAAGTAGTTAGATTATATTATATTTTAGAAGAGAAGTAATTAAATAAATTCAATTATATCTTTAAGATTTCTTTAATAATAAGAACTATTTAATAAACTATATATAATTTATTAAAATTATCTTCAATTCCTTTGAAGAATTTAAAATAGAAATTTGTCGGATATTTGATATTATTAATAAAAAAAAAGTTATAAAAAAGAAACTTTATAAATTAATATAAACTAGATTAGCTATCAAATATATTACCGAATTTAGATATTATATAAATATTATAAAATAGAAAGATAAAATAGTTATAAATTACTATTATAGAGAATTTAAACGAAATATTAAACTCGAATTTGAGAGATTAGTTAAATATAATAATTTAAACTCTCTTATTAAAGAATCAATCTAAGTTGATAATATATTATATAAATATTAGTAAGATAAGTAATCTAAATAATTCCAAAGGAATAAGAGATATTATAAACTAAACTAATTTAGAAAATAATAAAGTATCTATAATAACTTTATAGAATTAGATATTATAAATTTTAAGAATAATCTTTTCTAAGAAGAAAAGAATTATAAATATAAAAAGAAGTTTTATTTCGAATATAGATTTTCAAAATATTAAATTAAAGATTATTATAAAGAGTTCTAAATAAATAAATTTAAGAAAGGAAATTGAAAGAGAAAGAAACAATTTAAGAATATAATAGGATATTAGATTAGTATAATAAATAGTTAATAAGTTCCTAATAAATATATAATACTATTATAAATAGTATATTATAATAACTAATATATAATCTATAAATCAGAAAAAGATAATATAGAATAATATTCTAAGAAATCTAGAAATAAAGAATAAAAAAAGAGATATTACTAAATAAATATAATAAATTAAAACTTTATTATTTATAGAAAACCGATTATTAAAGAAAGAATAGATTATAAATATATCTAATAGTTTATATATTATAACAATATATATAAAAAGTATTATAAAGAGAAATTTATAAATAATTATTTCTTAGAGAAATTATAAATATTATAAAAGAATATAGTATTCGAATTACTAAATATAAATAAAAAATAGATTATTAAGAAATATAATATTTAGAGAATTAGAATCTAAACTAATCCAAACTATAAAAACCAATATTATAATTATATAGAAACTTCCGAATCTAAAATAAGTAAAACTTATAAATTTATATATAAAGATAATAAGTATTTTGGATAGAAATAATTTGAAATAAATAAGATTTATTAGGAATTCTTAAAAGATAACTTCGAGGAAAACGAATTACGAATTAGATAATTCTGAATAATATTCCGATATTTATAAATAATATAATTATAGAAACAAATTGGAAAGAAAGAAAATATTTATATAAAATAACTAATAAAATAGTTTCTAATAGAAAGCTAGATCTATTATATCAAATTAATTAAAGAAGAAGTTAGATTATAATAGAATATACTTATTATAAAACTATATTATAAAATACTCTATATTAATTAGGAATAATTTACTAAGTTATATAGAATACTAATTAAAAAACTGAAAACTATTTTAAAATTAGAATAAATCTTTGATAAAATATATATAAATAAATAGATACTCCGAACTATAATAGATTTAAAAATAATAGAAAATTTTATAATATTAGAAATTATAATATTAATGAAATTACGAATTTTTAAGAAACCAATTCTATATAAACTTTACTTTACTAATAAGTAATTAGCTAAAAAGAATAGATTGATTTAATATAAAATATAAGAATTTGAAATATAGTTAAATCAGTATTCTAAATAAATAAGAATAGATTTAGTCTTACTAAAGAGATATTAAATAATTCTGGGAATACTATAATTAGAAAACTATAATCTATATATTAACTAGATTATAAAGATAATATACTATAATAAATATAAATATAAGAAGAAGTTTATATAAAATCTTATAAAATTGATATCTAATTAGAAACTAAAGATAATAAGTTTACCAAAGTTGAATATTCCAATCCAGAATTCTTTATTAAAGAATATATTAATATAATATATAAAATATATCGAGATCTTTAAAAAAATATTTTAAAAAAATATTTTATCAAAATATCAGCTTTAGGATTATAAAATAAAATTAAAAGAAGAAAAGAAATTATTATTCTTATTAATTATATTATTATCTAAGAAGAAACTTAAATTACTTTATAAATATCTTGATAAAAATTTAATAAAGGGATTTATTAAAGAATCTGTTTTATTTATAGAAGTATCTATCTTCTTTATATTAAAAAAAGAAAATAAGAAGTATAAATTAGTTATTAATTATTATAAATTTAATATTATTATTATCAAGAATTGATATTTATTATTATTAACTAATAAATTATAAAATCGAATTAGGAAAACTAAATATTTTATAAAGTTGAATTAATATATAAGATTCAATCTAATTTGAATTAAAAAAGGAAATAAATAGAAAATAGTATTTTATATATAATATAGATATTATAAATACTAAGTTATACTTTTAGACTTATTAATATATTAGTAATATATATATATTTAGTTAATAATTTATAAGGAAATATCTCGATAACTATTATATAATATATTTAGATAATATCTTAATCTTTATTAAAACTTTTAAAGAATATATTAAGATTATATAAGAAATACTTCAGATTTTAATAAATATAAATATCTTATTAAAGTTTTCGAAATATAAATTCTATATTACCGAAATCAAATTTCTAAAATATATTATTAGTATAATAAAATTCAAGATAAATCTAAATAAAATAAAAGAAGTTCTAAAATAGAAATAATTTATTATTATAAAAGAAATATAATTATTCTTAGAATTTATAAACTTCTATAAATAATTTATTAAGAATTTTTTAAAAATTATAATATCTTTTATAAAACTAACTAAAAAGGATATTGAGTATAAATAGAATAATATAATATAATAGATATTTGAAATCTTTAAATAAGTTTTTATATAAATACTAATTCTTATTATTTTCGATTCTAAATAACTAATTATTATTAAGATAGATATATTGGATTATATATTAAATATAATTCTAAACTAACTAGATAAAGATAAGAAATTATAACTAATAATATATTATTTAAGAAAACTATAACTAGCTAAGCTAAATTATAAAATTTATATTAAAAAACTATTTATTATTATTAATACTTTTAGAAAATAAAGAGTTTATTTTGAAGAATCTAAATATATAGTTCAGATTTATTCAAATTATAAGAATTTGATATATTTTATAATAACTAAAATTCTAAATAGATAATAAATATAATAAATAGAAATATTAATTATATACTACTTCAAAATATTATATATTAAAGAAAATGAAAATATTAGAATTGATATACTTAATAAGAAATCAGAATATTTTGAGAATAAGATATATAAATTATATATTATATTTAGATAGAAAGGAGATTTGTTAATATTCAATTTAGTCTATTTAATTATAATAATATTACTTTATAATAACTATTTAGAAAAATAAATATAAGAATATTATAAAAATAACTCTATTACAAAATAAGTATTAGAATAATTAAGTAAAGGATTTATAATTAAGAATAAAATTATATATTTCTATAAGAAGATATATATTCTTTTAATTTTGACAAAATAATTTATTTAAGAATAATATAAGTTTCTAATTTATAGATATTAAGGAATTATAAAGATATTTATAAAGATCAAAGCGAATTTATATTTCTTATAAATAAAGAAAATAGTTAAGAAAGTTATTAGAAACTATAATATCTATATATAGAATAAAACTTTATAATATATTTTATATAGATAGTTCAAAACTCCAAATATATCTATTTAGTTATAGAAGTTTATTATATAGAACTTTATAATTAAATTACTATCTTTAAAAAATCTAATAATAGAAATAATATATAATTCTATCTTAGTTATTATAGATTAATTAACTAAATTTAGATATATAATTCTATATAAAGAAAGTAGTATAGCTAAAGATTTAGTTTATATATTTCTAAGAATAGTAACTAGTATATATAAAATATTTATCGAAATTATTTTAGATAGAGATAAGTTTTTTATCTTGAAATTCTAATAGATATTTATAACTTTATTAGGAATTAAAAGAAAGTTCTTTATAATATTTTATTTATAAATAGATAGTTAGATAAAACAATTAAACTAGATTATAGAATAATATTTAAAATATTATATTAATTATAAATAAGATAATTAGATAGAATTATTACTATTTATATAGTTTGTTTATAATATTATAGAAATAGTTATTATAAATATAATATTAGTATATACTAATTTTGGTTTCGAATCTAAAATATATAATATATAATTATTAGATATAATAAAATTAGATATAGAAATAATAAGGATAGAGAATTTTAGAAATCTATATAAATAATTATTATTTGATATCAAGTTTATTATATAATGAATAATATATTATTATAATATAAAGTATAATATAGAATTAATATTTAAGAAGAAAGATAAAGTTTATTTTCTTAAACGAAATATCAATATTAAAAAACTAAATAATAAACTAGATTATAAGAAATTAGAACTTTTCAAAATTATTAAAATAGTTGGATTAGTTAACTATTATTTTAAACTATCAAAAACAATAAATATATATTCTATATTTTATATTTCATTTTTAGAACTAGTATTATTAGGAATATTAAATATATTTTATATCGAAATTGAATTAGTTAATCTAAATACCAAATATAAAGTTGAAGAAATATTAGATTAGAAGTATATTAGAGAAAGTCTTTATTATCTAATTAAATAGAAAGAATATCTATATTTAGAAAATATATAGAAACTAGTTAAGAATCTGAACTATTTATAAGATTTAGAGAAATTCTATTTAAAGAACCTTTGGCTTCTAACTAAATAGCTAATTCAGAATTACTTATTAGAGAAAGCTCAAAAATCGAAAGATCGATTTCGGAAGAACTAGATATCTAAAGAGTTTGTTTAGTTTATTTAGTTTATTCTTTTTCTAATCTCTTCCTCTCTTCTAATTTATCTAATTTATCTAGCAAATTAAGATCTATCTGGATTATTTTCTTCTTCTATTTATCTAGAAAATACTATTATTTCTATAAATAAAAAATCCTTATTATAATCTTTTAAAAAGTAACTATTACTATCTTCTCTTTATATTTTAAATATTTGTATTGAGAATTTATAGAATTCTAATTAGATAGCTTCGATATCCAATTTCGAGAAACAAAATTATAAGTTTTATTTTATTAAGAGTATTTAGTATAATAACAATTTGGAGAACTAATAACTATTCTAATATAATTATTAGAATAACTAGTTTTTTCATAATAAGAATAAGTAATTATTTTCTATTTTAATCTTTCGATATAATTTCCTAACTTAATTTGTTTTGTTCTTTAAATATATAATATAGATATAATGAAAAGAAGAAAAGAGATAGTTATCGAATAATTAAGTAAATATCTTATATTATTATAGTAAATATCGGGATAATACTAAACTAGAAAGGGGATAATATTATAATTTAGATTATAATAGATATCTAAGAACTTTAGATTTAAAGAATAGCTATTTTTATCTAAAGAGAAAAACTATTATATAAAAATTATATAATAAAGCGAAGTTTAGATATCTTTATCTCTACTATAGAGATAGGAAAAGTATTTATAATTATCAATATATTATTAGTAAGTATAATATTCTAAAATAAAAAGTATTATCGAAGGAATAATATCTAGAGAATTATAAATATTCTTAATAGAACTTTAGATAAGAAAATAGATTAATAAACTAGTTTACTAGTTTCTTGATAGATTAGTAGAAAAGTCTACTAATCTATTTTATAGAATATAAAGATCTATATAAGTAGATAGTTTCTTATAATATATAGAACTTTGTATTTAATAATAATTACTATTTATTTATCTATTATTATAATTATAATCGATTCCTTATATAATTATTATTAATAATAAACTCTATAATAATATTACTAGTCGCCGCGATCTATAATATTCAAGATCCTAACTATTTTTATATAATTTAGAAAATAAATATTTATAACAACTTACCGAAATTATTTCGAATTAAGATAAGTTTTTTATTTCGAAATTCTGATAAATATTTATAACTTTATTAGGAATTAAGAGAAAACTCTTAATAATATTCTATTTATAAATAAATAGTTAAATAGAATAATTAAACCAGATTATAGAATAATATTTAAGATATTATATTAATTATAAATAAGAAAATCAAGTAGAATTATTATTATTTATATAGTTTATTTATAATATTATAAAAATAGTTATTATAAATATAATATCAATATATACTAATTTTGATTTCGAATCCAAAATATATAATATATAATTATTAGATAGTATAAAATTAGATATAGAAATAATAAGAATAAAAGATTTTAAGAATCTATATAAATAATTATTATTTAATATCAAATTCATTATATAGTAAATAGTATATTATTATAATATAAAGTATAATATAGAACTAATATTTAAGAAAAAAGATAAAGTTTACCTTCTTAAACGAAATATTAATATTAAAAAACTAAATAATAAACTAGATTATAAAAAATTAGAATTCTTTAAAATTATTGAAATAGTTAGATTAGTTAACTACTATTTTGAACTACTAAAAATAATAAATATATATTCTATATTTCATATTTCGTTTCTAGAATTAGTATTACTAAAAATATTAAATATACTTTATATTAAAATTGAACTAATTAACTCAAATATCGAATATAAAGTTGAAGAAATATTAGATTAGAAATATATTAAAAGAAAGTTTTATTATTTGATTAAATAAGAAGAATATCTATATTCAGAAAATATATAGAAACTAATCAAGAATTTGAATTATCTAACTAATTTAAAGAAATTCTATTTAAGAAACTCTTAATTATTATCTAAATAGTTAATTTAATTTTGTTTATTAGAGAAAATATAAAGAATAAAGAATTAATCTCGAAAGAACTAGATATTTAAAAAGCTTATTTAGTTTATTTAGTTTATTCTTTTTCCAATTATTCTTTCTTCTCGAATATTTCTAGTTTATCTATTATATATAAATTATATTATAATATTTTCCTAGCTTTTTTCTTTAGTTTATATTATTATTTTCTTAAATAAAGAATTTTCATTATAGCTTTCTTCTTTTTAACTTCTAAATAAGTTTCTTTATATTTATTTTATTTATTTCTAATTTACTAGTTAGTATATATAGTACTAATTATAAAGAGGTTTAATCTAATTAATTATATTAGTAGAACTTTTCTAAACAAAACTATTAATTATATTACTTTATACTTTCTATTTTTATATATTTACTTTACTTTTGTTCTTTATAATTATATTATTTAGTTATTCTTTAGTCTTACTATTTATATTATAGTTAGTTAGTAAGTTTGAAGTATTTAAACTATCTATTCTGAATTAGTTATTTAGCTATCTACTATATTTATTCTAAATTATCGAATAGTTTAATAATAGTTATTTCTCTATATTACTATCTTCTTATCTACTTAGTATTATAATATAGAAAGAAATACTTAACTATTTCTATATTAGTATAATAGTATATATAGATTGAAGATTTATAATTTAGTATATTCTATATATTTAAAAAGTATATATAACTTATTCACTTTGTTCTATTCTGGATAAATATTATACTTTCTATTTTACTAAATCCTTTATATAGTTTGAATCTATCCTTACTTAATATCGAGCTCTTTATTATTATATTATATTATTTAATTATACTTTTCACTTATTATTCTTTCTATACTTATTTCTCAGACTTAAGTATTCCAGTTTGGTTAG
This sequence comes from Rutstroemia sp. NJR-2017a WRK4, assembly GCA_002946385.1. NCBI lineage: Eukaryota > Fungi > Ascomycota > Leotiomycetes > Helotiales > Rutstroemiaceae > Rutstroemia > Rutstroemia sp. NJR-2017a WRK4. Next base: position 50,715 of record NJPR01000042.1, on the reverse strand, counting down.
TATATTTAGTTGGGATATTTAGTAATTTCTATTTTATCTTTTTACTATCTCTCCTTTTCTATATCTATAAATATTATTCTTAGTAAATCTATTAGATAGAGATATCTTTTTAATACTTGAAAAATTTCCTAAGCTTCTTATTATAATATATACTAATTAGAGAAATCGCTATTTCTATTTCTATTTTATAATTGGGTATAGCTTGATATATTCTAATAATCTTCTTTAAATATATTATTTATATTTATTTAAATTTGTATTTAACTATATTTCTCTTTCTAAGTTTATATTATACTTCTATTTTATATATTAGTATAATATATATATATATTATATATAAGATCTATACTCGATATAATATTAGATTCTAAATTATCTAATTAAGCTTATTAAATATAATTAGTATTATAATACTCTTTTCTCAGATTATCTTTATATATACTTTCTAATTAAGTTTTATATTAAACTAGATCCTGAATACTTATATATTTAATAATAAAGTATATTCCATTTCTTATTTAAATTGGATTATAGTTACTAAATTGAATCTATTTTATATTCTTATAAAGTAAATAAGTTTATACTTTATCGATATAAAATATATTCTATAATACTGAATATATTCTAGGATTTTCTAGTATATATTAATAAGTTTATTATAATTAGTTTCTATACTCGAATTTATTATTATTAGATATATATTATCGATGAAACTATTTATATAGAGGTTTTATTTAGAAAGTAAATATATCCGAATAAACTTAATATTATAAAGTAAAAAGAATATTGATAAGAATGATAATCTCTAGAATATCTCTATTTATAAAGAGAACTTTTCTAATATCTTATTAGTAAATAAGAAGTATATAATTCTATTATTTAGAAAACTTGCTATTTATTTATTAATTTATTAAAGAAAGTCGAGTTTTTGAACTATTATTACTAAATATAAATAAATTATTATATTGAAGACTTTTATTATATCTAAAGAAAATAGTATTATTATTTATTTCTTACTTATCTAGATAGACTTGATTACTAAAATAAATAAGTTTAATATTATTACTATATTCCTTTATACTCTTATTTCTATCTACTTATCTAATAATAAATTATATTACTTAACTATATTATAAATCTTCTAAATAATAGCTTTTTTGATCAGTTTCTCTAGAGTATTTAATAATATAATTAGTTATTAGATTTTCGTTTATTCGTAACTCGGTTTTCTAGATTTCTATAATATTATTATTAATATACTTTTTAAGCTTTTTGATATATAACCGAGTTTCTAACTAGTTTGGATTAATATTACAATATAGTTAAGTATAAATCTGAGGATCTTAGACTTAAAAGGTAGCTAGTTACTATTCGGTAGGATCTAACTATTATATAAGGATTATATAATAAAGTAGAGTCTAGATATTTATATCTCTAGTATAGATATAGGAAAGGTATCTATAATTATCGATATACCTTTATAAGGAACAGTATTATAAGAATAAGGTATCTAGATATAGGAAGGTACTAGAGAAACTAATAATATCCTTAGTAGAACCTCAGATAAATATTATATAATATCCTAGTAGTCTTGATAATATAAATTGATAGGACTAATAAGATACCGAAAGTTCCTAGTAGTTCTAATAATCAAGACTGATAAAACTAATAGAATAGTAAAGAACGAAGATCTATATAAATAGATAGTTTTCCTATAATATATAGAGCTTTGTACTTAATAATAATTACTACTTGTTTATTTATTATTATAATTACAATCGATTCCTTATATAACTATTTTCAATAATAAATTCTATAATAGTACTACTTATCATCGCGATTATTAGTACTCGAGATCCTAATCACTTCTATATAACTTAGAAGATAAGTATTCATAATAATTAAGTTTATAATTATTTCTATAAATAGTTAATCTAACTTCTTAAAGAAGTAATATAGAATTTGGTCTTTCTTTAGTATAAAGTAATTAAAGTATTTTCAAAATAGATTAGTAAACTCCTTAGTAATAAATTCTTTATTAATCTCGAATTCTAGTAAATATTCCTGATTATTAATATTGTCTAGCTCGATACTTTCCAGATTATTTAGTAGTTATTATAAAGTATTAGAGAAATATTATCTATCTTTATAAAAGTATTAGATAAATATATATATCTTCTTTTCAAATAAACTTATATTTCTACTCTTTCCAAACTTAAATATAAGGATTATACTTTATATTATTATCACTTCTCTATTTCATCTTACTAGTTTCTATAGTTCTTCTATTTTATAATATTTATATATAGTTTATTTCCAAATTATTTACTTTATTTAATAGATTATCCACTTCTTTTCTTTCTAGAATAATTCGATTTATAGTTTTAGCTACTTATTTTCTCTTTTGATAAGTTATTACTATTATATAAAATATACTATTCTAATTACTATATTTATTTTAAATATTTATCAATATTCTATTCTCTCCAAACTCTATTTCTATAAAGTTATAATATCGATAATTCTTTAGATTCGAAAAGTAAGTTTTATAATATATATTTCCAAATTCTTTATTATATATTACTTAGTATTGTATTTTGGTAAATATAGAACTATTTGTTCAATCTATATAATATTTATAAATTTCCAGTTTCTATATCTCTACTTTATTACTATTACTAACTCGATATTCTATTTTAAATATACTATTATATAATCGAATCTATATTCTCTATTAGTTATAATTATATATTCTAATAAATAGTTTATAAACTTTAAAATAGAGAATACTAAGTTGATTATTATCTTTCTATATATAGTAGGAAAGATTATACTTCTATAGAAGATAAATAGATTAAATTATTATATTATCTTAAATAGTTTATTTATTTGGTTATATAGCAGATATTATAGTTTAGATTATAGTAAGTAATAGAAATTAAAGTTCTCTATTATAATATATTTGTTATCTATATCGAGTATTGTTTATAATAATTCAAATAGATATTTATAATCTATATTTCTGAGGTTATCTAGAGATTATAAATATATATTATAAATCTAGACTATCTCTAGATTTGTTATAAACTTTATTAAATATAAATCTCTATTTCAGGTTTTATATTTCTAGCTCTCTCTTTTTATAACCTTATTTATAAATAGATAGCTTCTCTACTTATCTTTATATATTAGAATATAGATAACCAAGCTTAGATAATATATTCCATTCTTATAATTCAGTTATAGTTTTTAAACTAAAATAATTATTACTCTTTTCTTCTTATAAAGTAGTAATTTTATTACTCTTTTATTTTTATATATATTATATTATAGAATAAAGAACTTGTTTATTACTAATTAGTTACTACTATATTTATCTTGATAATCTAAATAAGTTTAGAGATATTTAGTAAATTTGATATTATATTTAGCTAAATATTTAAACCAAGATCTAAAAAGAATTTACTAATTAAAACTATATTAGTTATATCTACTATATTTACTATTAGTAATCTTTCTTTATAATATATATATTTATAGTTTATAATTATGAATTCGGGCTTATTTATATTATTTGAATTTAGAATGAACTATCTATCTATTTAAAGATCGAATTAGAATTATAACTTATTTATTAAGAATCTTCTCTCTCTTTTTATATATATCTAAACTATTTTATATTGATCTTATTAGCTATATAGATAGATCTTATCAATTATACTATACTTTACTATATTATAATTTATATAGTTCTTAGTTATTACTAATTCTATAGTTAGATATAACTTGATATTATATTCTAAGTTTATATATTATATATAATACTTTTGTATAATGAAGTATTACTCTACTCTATAATTATATTTCTAGTATTTAAAATATTATAAGATTAGTATCTTTTTAATATATCGTTTTATTAATAAGAGAATATTATTTTATAATATTCTCTAGTTGATTATCTTGTTTACTTCCTTATTAATATTAAAGCTAAATATTAATATTATACTTTCTCTATTCTTGTTAATCTTAATAACTACTATTTGTTTTATTTATAGTTTGAGATTTTGTTTTTCTATCTCTTTAAAAAGTTAATTATTTATAAGCTTTATAATTAATTATCTAGATATCTCGAAAATTATTATATCTAGAATCTACTTCTTACTTTTAATATCTTTATCAAATACTTTCTTTAGTTCTATTCTACTTTACTACTTTATCTTAGCTTTCTTAAAGATAAATATTAATACTACTTTCTCTTTTAGGAATATATAAACTTTTTATACTACTTCTTTATCTATTATCTAATTGATTTCTTCTATTAGAACTATATTCGGTTTTGTAAATATAGTTTTATCTTTTATTATAAATAGTACTTTATATTCTTTATAAGCTAGTAAATTATTCTTAACTATATTTATCTAGATCCTTTTTAGTTTCTTATTTATATTACTTCTTTTTTCCTTCTTAAGTTTTGTAAGTATTTCTTCTATATATTTATAAAGTATTTACTCTCTATTCTAATTATCTTGCTTTTTTACTAACTTTTAGATTATATCCTATATTTTCTTTTCGTCTTTTATAAACTTGAACTTTATTAGAATCTTGTTTATAATCTTTATTTCTCTTTTCTTATTATTTTCTATATATATTTTATCTATATCAGTTTCGTATTTATATATTTCTATCTATATTAACAAGCTCGAAACTACTATTACTTTTATAACTAGTATTATACTAAGTTATAGTTTATTAACTTATAGATTCTCTAAACTCCTTAATCTAATATTGGGATTAATTACTATTTTTGATCGGGTTTTTGAATATATTAAATATATATATATTTCTTTATATTATATCGATATTTAAGAAAAAGTAGAAAATCTAAATATATTATAAGAATTATAATTAATACTTTTAATATATTCTTTATAACAATCTATTTTAAGAAGAATATAATATTCTAGATTCTTTTCAGAATAATAAAAATATTTTATAAATATTATTTTTCCCTTTTTTTTAGAAAGAGTATATATATTATAATAACTTTTTATAGATTTAAATATCTTCTTAGATATAATAAAGAAGAAAGAAAAAGAAAATATTTATTAAGGAAATCTAAATAAGTATTTCATATTATTATAATAAATATCAAAATAATACTAAGTTAGAAAGGGGATAGTATTATAATATAATTATATATAAATCTAAAAACTTTAAACTTAAAAAGTAGCTAATTACTATTTAATAAGATCTAATTATTATATAAAGATTATATAATAAAGTAGAATTTAGATATTTATATTCTTAATATAGATATAGAAAAGATATTTATAATTATCAATATATCTTTATAAAGAATAATATTATAAGAATAAGGTATTTAGATATAGAAAGATATTAAAGAAATTAATAGTATCTTTAATAGAATTTTAGATAAATATTATATAATATCTTAGTAATCTTAGTAATATAAATTGATAAAACTAATAGAATATTAAGGATTTCTAATAGTTTTAGTAATTAGGACTAATAGAACTAATAAGATAATAAAAAACGAAGATCTATATAAATAAATAGTTTTCTTATAATATATAAAACTTTGTATTTAATAATAATTATTACTTATTTATTTATTATTATAATTATAATCGATTTCCTATATAACTATTATTAATAATATTACTTTCTTTATATAAAATTATATATTTAAACTTGATTAACCAAATTATAATAATTAGAATAGAATTATATATTATTTCTATTATTAGATTTTTCGAGAATAATAATTTAATTATAAAGTTCTATATAATAGATTTTTATAATTAAATAAATATATCTGGAATTTTGAATTAGTTATATAAAATATATTATAAAGTTTTATTCTATATATAGATATTATAATTTCTAATAACTTCTTTAATCATCTTTTTTATTTATAAGAAATATAAATTTGTTTTAATCTTTATAAATATCTTTATAATTCTTTAATATTTATAAACTAATAATTTATATTATTCTTAAATAAACTATTTTATTAAAATCAAAAGAATATATATCTTCTTATAGAAATATATAATATTATTTTTAATTATAAATCCTTTATTTAGTTATTTTAATATTTATTTTATAATAGATTTATTTTTATAATATTCTTATATTTATTTCTTTAAATAGTTATTATAAAGTATTATTATTATAATTAATTAAACTAAATTGAATATTAACAAATTTACTTTTTATTTAAATATAATATATAATTTATATATCTTATTCTCAAAATATTCTAATTTCCTATTAAATATATTAATTCTAGTATTTTCATTCTCTTTAATATATAATATTTTGAAGTAGTATATAATTAATATTTCTATTTATTATATCTATTATCTATTTAGAACTTTAATTATTATAAAATATATCAAATTCTTATAATCTAAATAAATCTAAATTATATATTTAGATTTTTCGAGATAAACTTTCTATTTTTTAAAAGTATTAATAATAATAAATAATTCTTTATTATAAATCTTATAATTCAATTTGACTAGTTGAAACTTTTTTAAATAATATATTATTAATTATAATTTCTTATCTTTATCTAATTAATTTAGAACTATATCTAATATATAATCTAATATATCTATTTTAATAATAATTAGTTATTCAAAATTGAAGATAATAAAAACTAATATTTATATAAAGATTTTTTTAAGGATTTTAAATATCTATTATATTATATTATTTTATTTATATTCAATATCCTTTTTAATTAGTTTTATAAGAAATATTATAATCTTTAAATAATTTTTAATAAATTATTTATAGAAGTTTATAAATTTTAGAAAGAATTATATTTCTTTAATAATAATAAATTATTTCTATTTTAAAACTTCTTTTACTTTATTTAAACTTATTTTAAATTCTATTATATTGATAATATATTCTAAAAACTCGATTTCGATAATATAGAATTTATATTTTAAAAATTTTAATAAGATATTTATATCTATTAGAATTTATAATATTTCTTATATAATTTTAATATATTCTTCAAAGATTTTAATAAAGATTAAAATATTATCTAAATATACTATATAATAATTATTAAGATATTTTCTTAATAAGTTATTAATTAGATATATATATATTATTAATATATTAGTAAATCTAAAAAGTATAACTTGGTATTTATAATATTTATATTATATATAAAATATTATTTTCTATTTATTTTCTTTCTTGATTTAGATTAGATTGAATTTTATATATTAATTCAACTTTATAAAATATTTAGTTTTCTCAATTCGATTTTATAAGTTATTAATTAATAATAATAAATATCGATTTTTGATAATAATAATATTAAGTTTATAATAATTAATAACTAATTTATCTTTCTTATTCTCTTTCTTTTTTTCTTTATAAATAAAGTAAATTCTTATTAAGATATTTATAAAATAGTTTAAATTTCTTCTTTAATAATAATATAATTAGTAAAAATAATAATTTCTTTCCTTCTTCTAATTTTATCTTATAATTCCAAAGTTAATATTTTAATAAGATATTATATTAATATATTTTATAGTAAAGAATTCTGAATTAGAATATCTAATCTTGATAAATTTATTATTTTTAATTTCTAACTAAATATCGATTATATAAAACTTTATATAAACTTCTTTTTATATTTATATTTATTATACTATATAGTTATTATAATTTAGTTAATATATAGATTATAGTTTCTTAACTATAATATTTCCAAAATTATTTAATATTCTCTTAATAAAACTAAATCCATTCTTATTTATTTAGAATATTAATTTAGTTATATTTCAAATTCTTATATTTTATACTGAACCAATCTATCTTCTTTAACTAATTACTTATTAATAAATTAAAGTTTATATAAAACTAATTTCTTAAAAGTTTATAATTTTGTTAATATTATAATTTTTAATATTATAAAATTTTCTATTATTTCTAAATTTATTATAACTTAGAATAAATATTTATTTATATATACTTTATAAAGAATCTATTTTATCTTTTAGATAATCTTTAGTTTACTAACTAGTTTTCTTATAAATTATTTCTAATTAGTTTATTTTTAATTTCTATTAATAATTTTAGATTTATTATTTTTTATAAAACCGAAAAATCTTTTTTAAATATTGATTATGTTTTCCCAAATTATATTTCGATATATTCTAATTCTTATTTATAAAACTTTTTTTATAGAAATATTAATATATTTTATTAATATTTTATATCTAAATATCTAAATTATTACTTATTATAATAGATTTAAATTTTATAATAAAGTTATCTTTTAGTCTTTATAATTATATTAATAAATAATCTTCCAAATTTCTTTATTATTTAGTAATTCTAATTAATAGAATTCTTTAAAACTTTATTAAATTCAAATTTCTTATTATACTTTAATAAAATTGATTTTAAACTCCAATTTATAATAATAATCTATAATTAGTTATCTTTAGATATTTCGAATATTATTCTAGAATCTATTATTTTCTAATAAGTTTATAAATTCCTTTTATTTTCAAAATCTAGTTTTATAATTATTAATTTTTTTTAGAAATTAAACTTTATCTTATTATAATAAATTATCTTGATTAATTATTATCTTATTTAACTTCTTTAAATATTATCTTACTTTGTTTTTATCTTCTTTATATACTAGATAAAAATCTTTATAATAAGAAATCTATAATAATATTATATAATCTATTTTTTAAGAAATTTCTTAATTACTTATTATATTTAATTAGTATTTAAATACTATCTATCTACTATCTTTCTTTATTATAATCTTGAATTATTTCTTTTCTTTCTAATTTTCTTTTTTAAATTTATTTATCTAAGATTTCTTATAATAATCTCTAGTTTAATATTCTGGAAATTTATATTCGAAACAAAACTTTTTTTCATATTTATAAGTTTTTTCTTTTTGGGAAAAATTATTTTTTAAATTTATAATATCTAATTTTATAAAGTTATTATAAATCTCTTCTTTAATATACTATTTCTTAAAATAATATAATCGCTTCTCATTTAGTTGATAATATTGATTTCTAATAATAAATTATATTTCTTATTAGAATTTATATATTCAATTATCAATATAAATAGTTTCTTTAATTAGATTATTTATATTATCGATTAAATTTCTTCGAGATAGTTTTAATTTAATAAAGTTCTTTAATTCTAATATATAGTAACTAAATAATATAATATTTCTCTAATTAGTTTAGTTATTATATTTATAGAATTTTATAATATAGTTAATTATTAATCTTATTTATCGAAAATTAAGAAGTTATCTTTTTATAATTCTTATAATATTAATATCTTCGAATATTTATTTTATTTCTTATTAGAATCTATTGAAGTTTCTAAATATATTAATAATAATTATTATTTTTATATTAATATTTAGACTTTTCTCGAAATAATTAGTTAGAAAAGATTTAATTTATTTAACTACTTTATTTCTAAAATAGGAAGTAATTTAGAGATTTCTTATATCTCTAATAATAAATTTATTAATATTGAATTTGAAATATATTTCTAATTATAAAAAGAAGATTTCCAATTCTTTTCTATTATTATTATATTTATTTAGTAATATAATCTTAAATATTTCCTAAAATATCAACTTTCTAAATTTGTTATTATTATTATTATTATTTATATTATCTATATTTATATTAATATTATTAATAAGATTTATTAGAGATATAATTATAACTAAAGTTATAATAAATATATAAATTAGAAGTTGGTTTATAAATTTAGTTATTATAATATTATTTATAATTATTTCGATTCGGTATATAAAGTAAAAAAGATATTCAAAATATTCAAAATATTTATCTTTTAAATTATATAGAAGTAATTAGAATCTCGAATATTACTAATTATAATAATTAGTAATATTATTATAAACTTATTATTAATAATAGTTATATAGAGAATCGAATAATTATAATAATAAATAAATAAATAGTAAATTAAGTTAAATACAAAGTTTTATATATTAAGGAAAACTATTTAATTATATAAATTTTTATTCTTTATTATCTTATTAGTTTTATTATTTCCTATTATAATAGAATAGATAGAAGTTAGTAGAATATTATATATTACTAATTAAAAATTCTATTAAAGATATTATTTTTATTCTAAATATCTTTATAATAATAAATATCCTTTTTTCTAGAATATTATTTATTCTAAAGATATTTATATTATAAAATACTTTTTATTTTATAAATATTTATATTATTATAGATATATATACTATATTATCTAGATATAATAGATTAACTTATCGAATATAGAAATCTTCTTTTTAAATCTAAAATCTTTAATTTATTTATAATTCTGATTATAATATTTATATAAAAATAATTATATAAAAAATAATTATTTTAAATAGTTATTTTGAATTTAAAAATTATAAATTCAAATATTTTTATAAATAATTAATTAAATAATTAATTTAATTTAGTTTAATTAGATTAATATTAAATTTCATACTATAAATCTTATTATCTTTATATTATTTTTACTATAAATAATAATCAATCTACTATCTCGATAATCTAAATTATTCTCTATTATAAAACTAGTTTTTATATCTTATTAATAAGCTTAATAGAGGAATAAACAAAGTTATAATCAATATTAGAATATTATTATTTTAATTATATTCAATATTTTGATATAGAAAAGAGTTAATTAATAAGAGAAAAGTTCTAGTAAATATATAAAAGATTATATTAGTATCTATAATAGATATTATATAAATCTTATAAATATCCATTATATATATTTCGATTAGTATAATAGAAAATATTATATTAAACTTTATTATAATAATTCCGATAAATAGTATAATATATTAAATATGAAACTCTAATAATTATTTATAAATAAGAAAACTTATAGAAAGAATAATTATAATAAAGAATAGATATATTAATTATAATTCCGATTTGAATATTTTGTTTTTCTTTTTTTATAAATAAGTTATATAGTAATTAAAAGTGAGATTATAGAAAATTAAAATGATAATATTATTAATAATAAAGTTTAAAAATATAAAGTTAATAGATTTATAAGAAAAGATATTAAAGTATATTAATTCTATAGTTTCTATAATTATAATAAGAATTAATAAAACTAAAGTATATTTTATTATTATATAACTTATTATTAATATAAAGATAAAAAATTGGATTAGAATATATAATAGTTTTATAATACTTTCGATAATAATAATTATATCAATATATATTTAATATTTGGAATAATATTATTTATTATTTATATTTTCCTTTTATAATTATTTTATTTTCTACTTCAGAATAATAATTATATATATTTCTTAATATATAACTAGTAAGAGAAAGTTAAAGAATCTAAATATAATAATTATTAACTAAATCGATTATTATCAATTTAGATTCTATATAATATATAATTCTATAATAGATAAGATAAAATCTATTATTATCTAAATTTCTATAATTAATATTATAATTATATTGATATATTCTATATAGAACAAATCTTTAATAATTATAAATCTAAAAATAAGAATTAATAAATAATAGTTTGTTAAAAATCAGAATATAATTATTATAAGAATATTTATACTTAAAGTAGTAATAACTAAATAATATAATATAAGAAAATTTCCAATATAGAAGATAAAAAACCAATTAAATCTTTTAGAAAATAATATAATAAAAAAGGAACTAATTTCTTTCTCAAACTCTCAAATTGTAATAAATAATATTTAGTTAAACAAATTATATAAATAAAACTTCTTTAAAATCTATAATATTATAAATATAATTATTATTATTGAAAAGATATTAATTCGGTTAGTTAATAATAATAAATATTAAAATTTTAGAAAGAGAAATATTTATTTAATAAAATCTATTTATAAAATAGTAGATATAATTAGCTATTTTCATATTAATAACTAATATAATAGGTTTTCTAGATTATTCTCTTTATAATTTATAAAAACTATATCTGAATTATTATTTATAATAGGAACTTTGAATAATTATTCTATAAACTTTTTATTTTTATTTTTCGATATAATATTAAATCTATTATTTAGTGATTTTTATAACTCGACTAAAGTTAAGATAATATTATATTATCGATTCTCTTAATTATATAGAAATAATAGAGAGATATAAAGTTATATATTAAAGTAATTAAATAAAGAATTAATAGTAGATAATTAATTATAATTAATTAATATCGAGTAATAATAAGTAATGGTTGAGATTATAATTTAAGTTAAATATAAAGTTTTATATATTAAAGAAATACTATCTATTTATATAGATCTTTATTTTTATTATATTAGTTATTCTAGTTATTTTAATAATCTGAAATCGTTAATATTATTGATATTATTAGTTAATATATAACTTTTTATAAGATTTTATTATAATTAGCTAAACTAATCTCTAAATCTAAAGTTCTTATAATTATATATTATTAAATTATAATATTATCTTTCTTCTAAATAAGTATTATTTTAGTATTTATTATAATAGTTCTAAGTATTCTATTAACTATTTCTTTAATTACTTCTTAATATTTTCCTTTCTTTTATTATATTAGTTTACTATTATTTTTATATAACTAATAATTGTAAAACTTAATATATTTATAATTAGGAAAAAGATATAATTATAATTATCTCTTATAGTTATTATTTAGAAAAGAATTATAAATATTAAATTCTTCTAGATAGTAATTAATATAGAGAATATAAAAAGAATAGAATAGAAAAGATATATAATATCTTTAGTTATTTAACTAATATATAAATTTATATAGATAATAAAGAGAAATATCTATATATTAAATATAAGAAGTTTTAATATAAAGAAGAAGAAGTTATTATAAAGATTTAGAAGATATTAATAAAAATATTAAAACTTTATATATAAATATAATAAACTTAGTTTAAATTTAATTCTTTATAAAAGAAGGTTGGAAAGATATTATAATATAATTTTAAAATAATCGAAAAGTTAGATATTTTCAAAAAACTAGAGAAATTAAAATAGAAAAGATAGGAAAGAGAATAGATAGTTATTAAAACTAGAAAGTCTAATTTCTTTATAATTAACTTATTCTTTAAATTTCTTTTAATAAATCCTTTTGAGATAGTTATCTAATTAGAAAATAAGGATTTCTTTAATAGAACTTTTCTAAATTAGATAGATAGTTTAAATTATTTTTAAATTTCTAAGTATTTTCTAAATATAAATAATCTTTCTATTTAATTAAATAATAAAGTCTTTCTTTAATATACTTTTAATTTAGTATCTCTTCGATTTTATATTCGATATTTGATTCTAAAGATTCTATTTTAATATATAGAATATTTAGTATTCTATTTAATACTAATTCAAATAAAGATATATAGAAAATTGGATATATCTTTATAATATTTAATAACTTAAGTTTGTAATTAATTATACTAATTTTCTTATTGATTTTAAATAGTCTAAGTTTCTTATAATTCAATTTATTATTTGATTATTTTATAATAATATTTTGTTATAAAAGATAGATTTTATTCTTTTTTTTAAATATTGGTTTTATATTATACTTCTTATTATAGTATTCTACTAACCTAGTAATAATATATTTGATATTTAATAATAGTTATTTTTATAATTCTTTCAATTCCTCAATCTTCTAGATTATCTTATCAAAGTTCGTATTTTAGAATAATAATATATTATATAATTTAAGATGAATAATATAATAGATATAAATAATAAGGAAAGTAATACCAAACTATCTTTAATAATGAAGATATTTATAATATTACTTAGATAATCTTAATAAACTAGCTTCTTCTTATTTATAAAATATATTACTTATACTAATTAGTAATAATATATAGTTAAAATGGAAAATTTTCACTTCAAACCAATCTTTATTATAAGAAATATTAGATTTTTATAAATTAATTAAAACTCTTTTATAAAATTATAAATATTATTATCGATATTATCGATATATCTATCGAATTAATCTATTAAATAGATTTCTTAAATTAGTAAATAAGAGATTCTTTGATATTATCTAATTAGAACTATTTATATCTTAATTATTATCTACTTTAATAAGATAGATAGTTTCCTAAATAAAGATCGAATTATATATTTTAACTTCTTTATTATTTTAATAGATTTCGTTTCTTTTATTTCAATATTAACTTTATATTTAATTATAATTATCTTCTTTCTAGGAAATATCTTTTTTACTAGTTATATAATTATAAATCTAAATCTCTTAATTAAAACTTGGAAATTATATTCCTTTATCAATTCTAAATATCTATTTATAGGAATTATTAACTAGTAAATATAGGAGATAGTTAAGTTAATACTAATTATAAAGATAATATTAATAATATAATCTAGTTTAGATACTAATAAGTTAGTATTATAAATAGAGTTATTTAATATAGTTATTTACTATATCTATTCGAAAAGTTTTATTAAAGAATTAAATTTCCTATTTTATTAGATAATAAATAAAATAGAGTTAAGAAAGATAATGAATAAATTTAATAAAGATTCTTATTTCTTTAAAAAAAGCTATTTAGTTATCTCGGAATATTGGATTTCAAATAAATATATCAAAACTATAATATCTATAATAACTATAATAATAAAGTAGATAAAGAAATAATATTATTTCGATAATAATAATAATATTATCGAAACTATTATTCTCAATATAATATTATTATAAATAGTTTCTTTAATAGAAACTAATACTATCTCCAATTCCGATTAGATTAATAACTAAGTTAGTATATTATTAAAAATATTATTAAATAACAAACCGATTAATATTATCAAAATAAATAGTAATTAGAATATAGAAATAAGATTATTAGAAAAAGAATATTAAAAACCTTTCTAACTAAAAGAAGATAATTTAGTATATATTATAGATATAGTAACTTAGTAATTCCAATCTAGATAAACTAATTTACTATCAAATATATTATAACTAGAACTAATAATAATAATATTAGTAATCCAAAACAATTTTAAAATAGATAATATAGAATATTTCGATCTATAAATAGATAATTTCAAAAATATAAATATAGTTATATTTAGTAAAGTAATTATATATATAGATATATTCGTTTTTATAATTTAGTTATAATATTTATTATATATAGAATATAAAGTAATAATATAAAGAGCTTTCCCAAGTTATTTTAGAAAAGAAATATATATTTAAATATCTATTAAGTTTATTAATAT
Source organism: Rutstroemia sp. NJR-2017a WRK4 (assembly GCA_002946385.1). Lineage (NCBI taxonomy): Eukaryota > Fungi > Ascomycota > Leotiomycetes > Helotiales > Rutstroemiaceae > Rutstroemia > Rutstroemia sp. NJR-2017a WRK4. Next base: position 35,350 of record NJPR01000042.1, on the reverse strand, counting down.
AGAATAGGAATTCTATATAATAGTAAGAATAGATATATTATATAAATTAATTAAGAACTATTTCCGAATTCACTTAGAAATTATACTAACAAACTTAGTATTACTTAAATATATTATTAAGAATATATATAATAAGAAAATAATGCGAAGTTTCATTAATATTATACTTTATAATATCAAAGTAATAGATCTTATAAACAAATATAACTAATTAATAATAATATAGAATAGATTCTTATTAGATTTCTAGTTATATATAATATATTTATAATTTATTATAATACTAGCTCAGTTTATAAAGGATATAAATATGAAAATATCTATCTTTCAATTTCTTATAAATCGAATATCTAAACGAAATCAATAGTATTAATAATAATAATCTTATTAATAATATTATTAATATTCGAACTTCTAATAATTTCAAGATTGTTATCAAAATAATTAAGAAAGTTATTACAAATACTTATCTTCTAAATTATATAGAAGTGATTAGAATCTCGAATATTACAAATTATAGTAACTAGTAGTATTATTATAAAGTTTATTATTAATAATAATTATATAGAGAAGCGATTATAATTATAATAATAAGTAAATAAGTAGTAATTAAAGTTAAATACGAAATTCTATATACTAAAGAAAACTATCTAATTATATAGATCTTTATATTCTATAGAATAGTTTGATAAACTTTTTACTAAGTTATTTCTAAAGAAATTAAGAACTAATTTCTCTTTCTATATTCTTATCTGAAGTTTTATTAAGAATATTTATACTTCTTTAGATACTATCTTTCTAATAAATATTTTTTATTTTAGAATACTATACTTACTAAAGATATATTAATAATTATTAATATCTTTTCTATCTCTATATTAGAAATAAGGATATCTAAACTTTACTTTATTATATAATTTTTATATAATAGTTTTTACTTTATTAAATAAGAATAATTATTTTCTAAGTTTAAAATCTTTAAGTATCTATATAATCTAAATTATAATAAAAATAGTTACTAGATATATAATTAATAAACTAATATAATTAATATTTCTAAACTAATTAAATCTAAATCTAAAGAAATATATAACAATTTCCAATAACTATTTTAAAATAATGAAAATAGATATATTATAGAAAATAGATATTAATTATATTAATAAAAAATATATAATATAATAGTTAATAAAGATATTATCTTAATAAATAAAGATTATTTAATATATAACGAAGATACTAAATAATAAGAATATAAAGTAGAACTTTATAATAATTATAATTCCTTCGATATTTTCAATAGTTATAATATCGATAAAGACTTTATAAATAAGTTAATTATAAATTTCATTATAGTTAATAATACTAAATCGATATAGTAGATACTAATAAATAAACAAAAATATTATAAATATAAGAAGATATTTTTATTAAGAAATAATCTATTTAGATATTTAGCTAATATATATTAGTTAACTATTATAATCGAGATTAATATAAATATATATCTAGATATACTAAATAAAATATTTATTATCAATAATTATATTAATAAAGAGAATAATAGTATAAATTATAAATCGAATATAATAATAACTACTTTATAATTTATAGATTTGGGAATAAATTTAATAATATAAATTAGTATTAGATATAGATTCTATAGATAATACTATATTATAATATATACTTACTTTAATATTAATAATATAAATCTTTCCGAAATCTACTTTAATTCAAGATTATAATTAATAATAATAGAAAAGGAATAGATATTAGAATATAACTTAGATATAGATATCTATATTAGAGTTATATTAATTAAAATAGGAAGTATCGGAGATATCGAAATATAATCGATATAATATATAATAGATATCTTTATACTATTTGAAATAAAGAAAGAAAGAGTAATAATAATATAGTTTCAAAGAGAAATTTATTTGATCGATATTATATTTTCAATAAATATAATTATAAATAATAATATTCTAATAATAGAATATATCGATATTATTATATCGAAAAAGCTAATATATTATTATGAATATTTATCTTCTAAGTTGTATAGAAGTAGTTAGGATCTCGAATATTATAAATTATAATAATTAGTAGTATTATTATAAGGTTTATTATTGATAATAATTATATAGAGAATCGATTATAATTATAATAATAAATAAATAAGTAGTAATTATTATTAAGTATAAAGTTCTATATATTATAGAAAAACTATCTAATTATATAAATCTTTATTCTCTATTATCTTATTAGTTCTATTAATTCTAATTATTAGAATTATTAGGAATCTTTAATATCCTATTAGTTCTATTAATTTATATTACTAAGATTATTAAGATATTATATAATATTTATCTAAAGTTCTATTAAAAGTATTTATTAATTTCTCTAATATCTTTTTATATCTAAATATCTTATTCTTATAATACTATTCTTTATAAAAATATATCGATAATTATAAATACCTTTTCTATATCTATATTAGGAATATAAATATCTAGATTCTACTTTATTATATAATTCTTATATAATAGTTAGATCTTACTAAATAATAGCTAATTATCTTTTAAGTTTAAAGTTCTTAAACTTATATATAATTATATTATAATACTAACTTCTTTTTAATTTAATATTATTCCGATATTTACTATAATAATATAAGATATCTATTTAGATTTTCTTAATAAATACTTCTTTCTTCTTTCTTCTTTATTATATTTAAAGAGATATCTAAATTTATAAAAAGTTATTATAATATATATACTATTTCTAAAGAAAAGAGAAAAATAATATTTATAAAATATTTTTATTATTCTGAAAAGAATCTGGAGTATTATATTCTTCTTAAAACAGATTGTTATAAAGAGTATATCAAAAATATTAGTTATAATTTTTATAATATATTTGGATCTTCTACTTCTTTTTAGATATTAATATAATATAAAGAGGTTTATCTAGAAACTGAGAAGAAGGAGATTATAATGAAAATTCTTTATTTAAGAAAACAATAATATAAATTAAAAGAAAAGATTAGGAAAATATTATAATATAATTTATATATAATAGATAAACTAGAAGTATTCGAAGAGAAAAAATAGTTAGAAAAAAAACAAACTAAATAAACTAAATAAACTTTTCAGATATCTAGTTTTTTTGAAATCGATTCTTCGTTTTTTATACTTTCTCTAATAAGCAAAACTGAATTAACTATTTAGATAATAATTAAGAGTTTCTTAAATAGAATTTCTCCAAATTAGCTAGATAGTTCAAGTTCTTAATTAATTTCTATATATTTTCTAAATATAAATATTCTTCTTATTTAATTAAATAATAAAGCTTTTCTCTAATATATTTCTAATCTAGTATTTCTTCGATTTTATATTCAATATTTAGATTAATTAATTCAATTTCGATATAAGATATATTTAATATTTCTAATAATATTAATTTTAAAACGAAATATAAAATATAGAATATATATTTATTATTCTTAATAATTCGAAATAATAGTTAATTAGTCTGATTATTTCAATAATTTTAAAAAGTTCTAATTTCTTATAATCCAATTTGTTATTTGGTTTTTTAATATTGATATTTCGTTTAAAAAAGTAAATCTTATCTCCCTTTTTAAATATTAGTTCTATATTATACTTTATATTATAATAATATACTATTTATTATATAATAAACTTGATATTAAGTAATAATTATTTATATAAATTTCTAAAATCTTCTATTCTTATTATTTCTATATCTGATTTTATTATACTTAGTAATTATATATTATATATTTTAGGTTCAAAATCAAAATTAGTATATATCGATATTATATTTATAATAGCTATTTCTATAATATTATAAATAAACTATATAAATAGTAATAGTTCTATCTAATTATCTTATTTATAATTAATATAATATTTTAAATACTATTCTATAATCTAGTTTAATTATTCTATCTAACTATTTATTTATAAATAAAATATTATAAAGAGTTTTCTCTTAATTCTTAATAAAATTATAAATATTTATTAGAATTTCGAAATAAAAAGCTTATCTTTATTCAAGATAATTTCGGTAGATATTCTATATATATTAGCTATTATTCTTAGAAATATATAAACTAGATTCTTAGTTATATTACTTTCTTTATATAAAATTATATATCCAAACTTGGTTAATCGATTTATAATAATTAGAATAAAGTTATATATTATTCTTATTATTAGATCTTTTGAAAATAGTAGTTTAATTATAAAGTTCTATATAATAGATTTCTATAACTAAATAGATATATTCAGAATTTTAAACTATCTATATAAAGTATATTATAAGATTTTATTCTATATATAGATATTATAGTTTCTAATAACTTCTTTAACTATCTTCTTTATTTATAGAAAATATAAATTCACTTTGATTTTTATAAATATCTTTATAATTCCTTAATATCTATAAACTAGAAGTTTATATTATTCTTAAATAAATTATTTTGCTAAAGTCGAAAAGATATATATCTTCTTATAGAAGTATATAATTTTGTTTTTAATTATAAATCCTTTATCTAGTTATTCTAATATTTATTTTATAATAAAGTTATTTCTATAATACTCTTATATTTATTTTTCTAAATAGTTATTATAAAGTAATATTATTATAATTAACTAAACTAAATTGAATATTAATAAATCTTCTTTCTATCTAAATATAATATATAATTTATATATTTTATTCTCAAGATATTCTAGTTTTCTACTAAATATATCAATTCTAATATTTTCATTTTTTTTAATATATAATATTTTAAAATAGTATATAGCTAGTATTTCTATTTATTATATTTATTATCTATTTAGAACTTTAGTTATTATAAAGTATATTAAATTCTTATAATCTAAATAAATCTAAACTATATATTTAGATCTTTTAAAATAAACTTTCTATTTTTTGAAAATATCGATAATAATAAATAGCTCTTTATTATAAATCTTATAATTCAGTTTAGTTAGCTATAACTTTCTTAAATAATATATTACTAATTATAACTTCTTATTCTTATCTAGTTAATTTAGGATTATATCTAATATATAATCTAATATATCTATCTTAATAATAATTAGTTATTTAGGATCGAAAGTAATAAGAACTAGTATTTATATAAAGACTTATTTAAAGATTTCAAATATCTATTATATTATACTACTTTATTTATATTTAATATCCTTCTTAGTTAGCTTTATAAAAGATATTATAATTCTTAAATAGTTTTTAATAAATTATTTATAAAAGTTTACAAATCCTAAGAATAATTATATTTCTTTTATAATAATAAATTACTTCTATTTTAGAATTTCTTTTATCTTATTTAGATTTATTTTAAATTCTATTATATTGATAATATATTTTAGAAACTCGGTTTCGATAATATAAAATTTATATTTCGAAAATTTTAGTAAAATATCTATATCTATCAAAATCTAAAATATTTCTTATATAATCTTAATATATTCTTCGAGAGTTTTGATAAAAATTAAGATATTATCTAGATATATTATATAATAATTATCGAGATATTTTTTTAATAAGTTATTAATTAGATATATATATATTATTAATATATTAATAAATCTAAAAAGTATAATTTAGTACTTATAATATCTATATTATATATAAAATACTATTTTCTATTTATCTTTTTCTTTAATTCGGATTAGATTGAATTCTATATATTAATCCAACTTTATAAAGTATTTAGTTTTCCTAATTCGATTTTATAATTTATTAGTTAATAATAATAGATATCGATTCTTAATAATAATAATATTAAATTTATAGTAATTAATAATTAATTTACTTTTCTCATCCTCTTTATTATAAATATTTATCTTCTAAATTATATAAAAGTAGTTAGAATCTCGAATATTATAGATTGTAATAATTAATAATACTATTATAAAGTTTATTATTAATAATAATTATATAGAGAATCGATCGTAATTATAATAGTAGGTAAATAAATAGTAATTGAAGTTAAATATAAAGCTTTATATATTAAAGAAAACTATTTAGTTATATAAACTTTCACTTTTTATTATTCTAGTTATTCTAGTTATCCTAACTAGTTAGACTAATTAGGATAGCTAGAATAACTATATTATATATTCTGATAACTAAAAATTCTATTAAAAATATTATTCTTTTCTTAAATATTCTTCTAATAATAAATACTATTTCTTTAGAATATCTTCTATTCTAGAAATATCTATATTATAAAGTATTCTTTATTTATATATATCTATATTATTATAAATATATATATTATATTATCTAGATATAATAGATTAGCTCTTCGAATATAGATAATTACTTTCTAAATCTAAAATCTTTAGTTTATATATAATTATAGATATAATACTATCTCTTTTCTACTCTAGTATTATCTTAATACTTATTATATTAATATAGAATACCTATTTAGACTTTGGATAAATTTCCTGAACTTTCTTTTTTCATTATATTTTATATCTATATATCTAAGTTTATTAATAATTATCAAAATTAGTATATTTATAATAAGGAAAAAGGAATTATTATATTATCTTCTTATAGTTATTATTCCGAAAAGAAATATAAATATTATATTCTCTCTAATAGTATTTATTATAGAGAGTATAGAAAGAGTAATATTAAGAAATTCTATAATATTTTTGATATAATAACTACTATCTAGACTTATATAGATTCTGAAGAAAAGTATTTTCAAAAGGAAAATGAAAAGTTTTATCTAAAAGAGAAGAAAACTATAATTAAGATTCTCTATCTTTATATTTAAATAAAGAAAACTTAGTTATAACTTAATAAGATATATGAAAATATTAGAAAGATATTATAATATAATCTGAAAACGATTAAAGAGTTAAAAATATTTGAGAAGAAGGAAAAACTGAAAAGAGAATAAACTAAATAAGTTAAATAAGTTTCTTAAATAATTAGTTCTTCCAAAGTCGATCTTTCGATCTTCGAACTTCTTCTAATAAATAATTCTGAATTAGCTATTTAGATAGAAGCTAAGGATTCCTTTAGTAGAATTTCTCCAAATCCTATAAATAATTCAGATTCTTAATTAATTTCTATATATTTTCTAAGTATAAATATCCTTTCTATTTGATTAAGTAATAAAAACTTTCTTTAATATACTTCTGATTTAGTATTTCTTCGATTTTATATTCAGTATTTGGATTAATTAGTTCAATTTTGGTATAAAATATATTTGATATTCTTAATAATATTAGTTCTAAAAACAAAATATAAAATATAGAATATATATTTATTATTTTTAATAGTTCGAGATAGTAGTTAACTAGTTCGATTATTTCAATAATTCTAAAAAGTTCTAATTTCTTATAATCTAGTTTATTATTTAATCTTTTAATATTGATATTTTATCTAAAGAAGTAAATCTTATCTTCTTTCTTAAATATTAGTTCTATACTATACTTTATATTATAATAATATACTATTTATTATATAATAAACTTGATATTAAATAATAATTATTTATATAAATTCCTAAAATCCTCTATTTTTATTATTTCTATATCTAATTTTACTATATCTAATAATTATATATTATATACTTTAGATTCGAAACCAAAATTAGTATATATCAATATTATATTTATAGTAACTACTTCTATAATATTATAAATAAACTATATAAATAATAATAACTTTATCTAATTATCTTATTTATAATTAATATAATATCTTAAATACTATTCTATAATCTGATTTAATTATTCTATCTAACTATTTATCTATAAATAAAATATTATAAAGAGCTTTCTCTTAATTCCTAATAAGGTTATAAATATCTATTAGAATTTCGAAGTAAAAAACTTATCTTTATTTGAAATAATTTCTATAAATATATTATAGATATTGATTATTATTCTTAGAAATATATAGATTAGATTCTTAACTATACTACTTTCTTTATATAGAATTATATATCCAAACTTAGTTAATCAATTTATAATAATCAAAATAAAGTTATATATTATTTCTATTATTGAATCTTTTGAAGATAATAGTTTAATTATAAAGTTCTATATAATAGATTTTTATAGCTAAGTAGATATATTCAGAGTTTTGATTTATTTATATAAAATATATTATAAAGTTTTGTTCTATATATAGATATTATAGTTTCTAATAACTTTCTTAACTATTTTCCTTATTTATAGAAAATATAAGTTCGCTTTAATTCTTATAAATATCTTTATAATTCCTTAATATCTATAAATTAGAAACTTATATTATTCTTAAATAAATTATTTTGTTAAAATCGAAAGAATATATATTTTCTTATAAAAGTATATAACTTTATCTTTAATTATAAATTCTTTACTTAGTTGTTTTAATACTTGTTTTATAATAGAATTATTTCTATAATATTCTTATATTTGTTTTTTCAAATAGTTATTATAAAATGATATTATTATAATTAACTAGACTAAATTGAATACTAACAAATCTCCTTTTTATCTAAATATAGTATATAATTTATATATTTTATTCTTAAGATATTCTGATTTCCTATTAAGTATATTAGTTTTAGTATTTTCATTCTTTTTAATATATAATATTTTGAAGTAATATATAACTAATATTTCTACTTATTATATTTATTATCTATTTAGGATTTTAGTTATTATAAAGTATATTAAATTCTTATAATCTAAATAAATCTGGATTATATATTTAGATTCTTTAAAATAAACTTTCTATTTTCTAAAAGTATTAATAATAATAAATAGCTCTTTATTATAAATCTTATAATTTAGTTTAGCTAGTTATAACTTTCTTAAATAGTATATTACTAACTATAGTTTCTTATCTTTATCTAATTAGTTTAGAATTATATTTAATATATAGTTTGATATATCTATCTTAATAGTAATTAGTTATTCAAAATCGAAGGTAATAAGAATTAATATCTATATAAAGATATATTTAAGAATTTCAAATACTTATTATATTATATTACTTTATTTATATTTAATATCCTTCTTAATTAGTTCTATAAAGAATATTATAATCTTTAAATAGTTTTTAATAAATCGTTTATAAAAGTTTGTAAATTCTAAAAATAATTATATTTCTTTTATAATAATAGGTTATTTTTATTCTAGAACTTCTTTTATTTTATTTAGACTTATCTTAAGTTCTATTATATTAATAATATATTCTAGAAACTTAGTTTTGATAATATAGAATTTATATTTTGAAGATTTTAGTAAAATATTTATATCTATTAAAATCTGAAATATTTTCTATATAATCTTAATATATTCTTCAAAAGTTTTAATAAAGATTAAAATATTATTTAGATATATTATATAATAGTTATTAAAATATTTCTTTAATAAATTATTAACTAGATATATATATATATTATTAATATATTAGTAAGTCTAAAAAGTATAACTTAGTATTTATAATATCTATAATATATATAAAATACTATTTTCTATTTATCTCCTTTCTTAATTCAGATTAGATTGAATTCTATATATTAATCTAACTTTATAAAATATTTAATTTTTTTAATTCGATCTTATAACTTACTAACTAATAATAATAAATATCAATTCTTAATAGTAATAATATTGAGTTTATAATAGTTAATAACTAGTCTATCTTTCTTATCCTCTTTCTTTAATATAAAGAAGATAAATACTTTTATAGATAAAACAGATTTCTTAAGAAATTTCTTTACTAAATTTTTATTAAGATATTCGCGAAGTAATTTAAACTTCTCTTTAGATAATAATATAATTAGTAAGAATAGTAATTTCTTTCCTTCTTCTAATTTTATCTTATAATCCTAAAACTGATATTTTGGTAAAATATCTTCTTGAAGTCTTTCTTTAAAAATCTCGATATATTTTATATACTATATTAGTATATCCTTTAGTAAGGAATTCTGAACTAAAGTATCCAACCTCGATAAGTTTATTATTTTCAATTCCTAACTAGATATTAGTTTTATAAAACTCTATATAAACTTCTTTTTATATTTATACTTATTATATTATATAGTTCTTATAATCTAGTTAATATATAGATTATAGCTTTTTAGTTATAATATTCTCAAAATTATTTAGTATCTTTCTAATAAAATTAAATCCATTCTTATTTACTTAGAATACTAATCTAACTATATCTCGAATTTTTATATTTTATACTGAACTAATCCGTCCTTTTTAGCTAGTTACTTATTAATAAAATAAAGTTTATATAAAACTAGTTTTTTAAGAATTTGTAATTTCGCTAATATTATAATTTCTAATATTATAAAATTTTCTATTATTTCTAAATCTATTATAGTTTAAAGTATCTATCTATTTATATATATTTTATAAAAGATTTATCTTAACTTTAAAATAGTTTTCAGCTTCCTAACTAATATCCTATATAATTTAGTAAGTTATTTCTAATTTATATAAAGTATTTTATAATATAACTTTATAATAAATATATTCTATTATAATCTAACTCCTTCTTTAATCGATTTAATATAATAAACTTAGCTTTCTATTAGAAATTATCTTACTAATTATTCTATATAAATATTTTCTTTTCTTTCGATTTGTTTCTATAGTTATATTATCTATAAATATCAGAATATTATTCAGAATTATCTAATTTATAGTTCGCTTTCCTCGAAGTTATCTCTTAAGAATTCCTAATAGATTTTATTTATTTCAAATTATTTCTATTCAAAATATTTATTATCTTTATATATAAGTTTATAGATTTTATCTACTTTGGATTTGGAGATTCCTATATAATTATAATATTAACTTTTATAATTCAGATAAATCCAAACTCTGACTTTCTAAATACTATATTCTTTAATAATCTATTCTTTATTTATATTTAGTAATTTGAATATTATATTCTTTTATAATATCTATAGTTTCTCTAGAAAATAGTTATTTATAAATTTCTCTTTATAATATTTCTTATATATATTATTATAATATATAAACTATTAGATATATTTATAATCTATTTTTTCTTTAATAACTAATTTTCTATAGATAATAAAGTCTTAGTTTATTATATTTATTTGATAAAATCTCTTTTTTTACTTTTTATTTCTAAGCTTCTTAGAATATTATCTTATATTATTCTTATTCAATCTATAGATTATATATTAGTTATTATAATATACTATTTATAATAATATTGTATATTTATTAGGAACTTACTAGCTACTTATTATATTAATCTGATATCTTATTATATTTTTAAACTATTTCTTTTCCTTCCAGTTTCCTTTCTTAGATTTATCTATTTAGAACTCTTTATAATAATCTTTAGCTTAATATTCTAGAAATTTATATTCGAAGTAAAATTTCTTTTCGTATTTATAATTCTTTTCTTTCTAAGAAAGGTTATTTTTAGAGTTTATAATATCTAGTTCTATAAAGTTATTATAAATACTTTATTATTTCCTAGATTGGTTTAGTTTATAATATCCTTTATTTCTCTGGAATTATTTAAACTATTTATTCTACTAATATTTATATAGTATATTATCAACTCGGATTAATTCTTTAATAAGAAAGTTTAAATTATTATACTTAATCAACTTCTTTAATTCGAACTTGATATTTGATTTGAGTTCTTTATAATAATAATTTATAATTACTTTATCTCTCTATTTTATAATACTTATATATTATCTAAACTTAGTAATATACTTGATAGTTAATTTAGTTTATATTAATTTATAGAGTTTTTCTTCTATAACTCTTTTCTTATTAATAATACTAAATATTTAACAAATCTCTATTTTAAATTCTTTAAAGGAACCGAAGATAATTTTAATAGATTATATATAATTTATTAGATAATCTTTATTATCGAAGAAATCTTAAAAATATAGTTAAATCTATTTAGTTACTTTCTCTTTAAAGTATAATATAGTTTAGCTACTTACTATAGTTAATTAATTGAATTTATTCTAATTAAAGATAATATATATTTCGATCTGAAATAGAAATATCTCGAGTTTATAACAATCATCTTTATATTTATCTAGTAAAACTATTCTAAGGATTTCTAAGATAGTGATTTTATATAATTCGTTTATATTAATATTATCTTTATTATCTTATTTATTATCTGGAATAACAGCTATTTAAATACTAGTTTGATTATTTAATTCGGATATAATAGAGATATCGATTCGATATATAAAGTAATAATAATATTTAAAGTATTATAAATATTTATTTTCTAAGTTATATAGAAGTAGTTAGGATCTCGAGTATTATAAATTATAGTAACTAGTAATATTATTATAGAATTTATTATTGATAATAGTTATATAGAGAATCGATTATAATTATAATAGTAAATAAATAAATAGTAATTAAAATTAAATATAAAACTCTATATACTAAGGAAAACTATCTAATTATATAAATCTTCACTCTTTACTATTCCAGTTATCCTAGTTATCCTAGCTAGCTAGACTAACTAGGATAGTTAGAATAACTATATTATATATTTCAATAACTAAAGATTCTATTAAAGATATTATTCTTTTCTTAAATACCTTTCTAATAATAAATACTATTTCTCCAGAATACTTTCTACTCTAGAAATATCTATATTATAAAATATCTTTTATCTATATATACTTATACTATTGTAGATATATATATTATATTATCTAGATATAATAGATTAGCTCTCTAAATATAGATAACTATCTTCTAAATTTAAGACTTTTAGTTTATATATAACTATAGATATAATATCCCTTCTTTAATATAAAGAAAATAGATATTTCTATAGATAAAATAGATTCTTTAATAAATCCCTTTACTAAATTTTTATCGAGATATTTATAAAGCAATTTAAGTTTTTCTTTAGATAGTAATATAATTAGTAAAAATAATAGTTTCTTTTCTTCTTCCAATTTTATCTTATAATCCCAAAGTTAATACTTTAGTAAAATATCCTTTTAAGATCTTTCTTTAAAGATCTTGATATATTTTATATATTATATTAATATATTCTTTAGTAAAGGATTCTAGATTAGAATATCTAATTTTGATAAGTTTATTATCTTTAACTTCTAACTAAATATCGGTTTTATAAGATTCTATATAAACTTCTTTTTATATTTATATTTATTATACTATATTATCCTTATAATCTAATTGATATATAGATTATAATATTCTAATTATAATATTCCCAGAATTATCTAATATTCTTCTAATAAGATTAAATCTATTCTTATCTATTTAGAATATTAATTTAACTATATTTCAAATTCTTATATTTCATATTAAACTAATCTATTTCTTTTAGCTAGTTATTTATTAATAAGGTAAAGCTTATATAGAATTAGTTTCTTAAGAATTCGTAATTTTGCTAATATTATAGTTTCTAATATTATAAAATTTTCTATTATTCCTAAGTCTATTATAACTCGGAGTATTTACTTATTTATATATACTTTGTAAAGGATCTATTTTAATTCTAAAATAACTTTCAGTTCTCTAGTTAATATTTTATATAACTTGGTAAGTTATTTCTAATTAGTATAGAGTATTTTATAATATAGTTTTATAATAAATATATTTTATTATAATCTAACTCCTTCTTTAATCGATTTGATATAATAAATCTAGTTATTATAATATAGTTATATATAAGTTTGAGGTGTTATAAATACTTATCTTCTAAGTTATATAGAAGTGGTTAGGATCTCGAGTACTAATAGTCATGACAACAAGTAATACTATTATAGAGTTTATTATTGAAAACAGTTATATAAGAAATCGATCGTAATTATAATGGTAGGTAAACAAATAGTAATTGTTATTAAGTACGAAGCTTTATATACTATAGGAAAACTATCTATTTATATAGATCTTCGTTCTTTACTATTCTATTAGTTCCATTAGTCTTGATTACTAAGACTACTGGGAACCCTCGGTATTCTATCAATCCTATTATAATTGATTGATTATATTATATACAGATCCAGCTATCCGAAGGACTACTATACCGGAATGGTCTAGCTTTGGTATAGTTACCAAAGTATACTTTATTATAATAGGTATTTATACTTCACTTCATTATCTTATAGTAACTAGTAACCTTCTCTATTAAACAATCTAGCTCCTATCTATAGTTATATATATAGATATAAAAGGAGTACTTTATTTAATTTTCTAGAATAAAACCCGGCTTCTTAACTACTACTGATACTAGCTTACTAGTATCCTTATACCTTTAGTTTTCCCTTAGTATTCCACTTTATCTCTCTATACTATACTATACCTCCTAAACTGTCTAAGGAGGTATATTTGTTTTATAAATTATATAGCTTTGATAACTGATTTTGACTTATTTAAGATTGTTCTCAAGTCTATTCATCTTTGGATACCAAATTCCCTTCGTTATAGATCCCGATATTTTCGGTATCTAAATAGGATATAACTAATAATTTGTCATTCTTCATTATAATCACACCCTAGATTGTCGAATTCCGGGACCTTCCTCCTTTATAGGTAATCTTTCAATCTAATTTTCTCAGTTCGTATTTGGATAAGTAGAATATTCTGCTATTTCTTCAATCTATAATATAAATAGAGGACTTTATATATAGGTTTCTGAGTATATTTGTAGATAGCTCTCCCTCTCTACTCTATCTCCCATTTATATATTCACTCTGTTTATATCTATCTTATAATCTATATTTTAAGAATTGTTTATAGATGATAAACCTTTGGTTAAGTAATATTCGGGGTTCCCCAACTAACCCTTACTACTATTTTGGCTACTCTATCTACTATCTCATTTCCCTAGATACTTATATAGATAGGGACTTATCTTATTTCAATTTATATCCCCCGATCTCTTTAGAGCTTATTTATTAGTAGTATTGTTTTGGCTACAATATAGATACCTAATCTATTATTTGATATCTAAAATATTCTAATTGCTACTTGATTATCTATAAAGATAACTACCTTCTCTTTCCTATTCCCTTTCTCTATATCCTTATCTATAATCTGAAGAACTAGTTTGATACTTTGTAGTTCTACTATATATATTGTTGAAGTTTCGCTATTCCCTATATATACTATCTTCGTAGATCTTGTTAGAGATAATACTACTATAGTTCCTATCTAATTATCAATATCACTACCGTTAGTATAGATAAGTATATAATTTGAAAAGTGTTAAAAGAAGTTTTTATACTATTTCTTAACTATTTCTATATTTGAAACTATTTTTATACTTAGTCCTTACTACTATAATGGTGTAATATAGGATGGGATAGGCTTTTATTCTTCAATTATAATATCTCGGTTCTGGTAGAGATATCTGTAGATATATTCCAAAGGATTTAGATATAGTATCTATCTCTTTCGGCTTCTATTATTTCTAAAATAGCGAAATCCTGTTAAGGTGGGTATCTTGCTAGTAGAGAGGATTCTACTAATTATCTCGGTACTTATCTTCCAAATTTGTTACTCGATAGGAAGTAGATGAAGCTCTATATCTAGAGCCTAGCCTAATATTGTCTTATATATATCTCTGATGATTCTAGCTACTTTAGCTTGGAGTCTTTTGAGAGAGTTGATAATTTGCTTTATATAACCTTCTCTGCACTCTTGGGCTATGGACTATACTGAGTAGTTATATATTATCTAAAGGATAATAACTACTTAGTAGATCTTTCTGAGCTCTATAATACTTACTCCCTATATAGAACTAGCCAGACTTGTTAGGGCGCTAATGGATTTCGAGGTTTTCATTATTATACTCTAAATATATTATTTCCAATTTAGTACTATATCAAGTACAACTCCGAGATATTTGCTACTTGGAGATAGGTGGACTACCATTTGATCTACTTATACTTAGTGGTCAATCTCTGCCTAACATCTTTTTATATAATAAGTAAGCTGGAATTTGCTCGGTGTGAATACTGATATATATCTTTTTGCCCACTTATTAGCTTTTTGTATAGTTTCTGTTAACCTATTATAAGTCTCTTCGGTTAAGCTACCCTATTATAAAATAGTTATATCATCAATATATCCCGACGTAATAGTATTAGGTTCCTAATTACAGATTTTTACTAGGTTGGTATTATAATATAGATATAGGATAGGGGATAGTAGAGATCCTTGGAAGATACCTATAATCGTTTTATAAACTTCTGATCTGAATATATCAAAGCTGATAACTATACTCCGGTCTGTTAGAAAACTGGTTATCTATCTGATAGTTCTTTTATCTATTTTATATTTCTGAAGATTGTAAAGCAATCTGGTATATGAAATATTATCGAAAGCTCTAATAATATTAAGTAGTAGAAGACTTACTATTTATAGATCGGGCGAGTTCCAGGCTTTATATATCTTTTTGATAATAATATATATTATATAGTCAGTGGATTTCCCTTTATATCCCCCTATATAGATACTTGATAATAGTTAATATACTTCTATTATATAGCTGATTCTTTTTGCAATTATCGAGTTTATCACTTTTCTAATAGTATTAAATAGGGTTATCAGTCGATATACTTTAGGTATTATATAGTTATCCTTACCAGGTTTTCTAAGGACTATAATAGTTGAATACCGGAAGTATACTATATAGTACCTTAGCTATAAACTTCTATTAAATATTTTTGTGAGATGGGAGGCTATTTGGATAGTAGCAATATAGAAAGCTCGATTTATAATATTGTTGGGTCCTGCAGCTTTCATTGGAGATATTGAGGTGATAGCTTGATATATCTCCTTTTCTATAATATCTAGAAAGGAGATCTAGTTCTAGTATTCGGCTCTATTTATATCTTGTAGATCTGATTCCGGAGGAGTGGGGAAGAATATAGTTTTAAAGAGGTATACTTTATCTTATACTTCTATATACTTAATATTTGTTATAGGATCCTTCAATATTGGAGTTGTTATTACTATTACCCCTTCCCTATTTCTTACCTACTTAGCTAATTTCTATATATTCTCTAGACTCTACATCGCTTTTTCGACTTGTTCTTAGTAATCTTGGAGTAGAGCTCTGTAGATCACCCTTCCCTTCTGGTTTCGGGCTATACAATATATTTCCTAGCTCTACTCTATATATTCTCGACTATTTTGGTATTTGAGCTTATATATCTCTAGCTATATTTCCTTATATTCGGCGGACTAACCAGCTCTTACTTTTGAGAACTATCTTTTCAATAGTATGGAATGGTTAATAGTAGCCTATATAGTAGTTACTACTTCTTCTATATATATATCCAATACAGTCTTTGTTTTAGGGTATCGAGTTTTTGGTAGTTTATATACTAGATATATTCGGAATTCTTTTTCATCTATCTTAGACCAATCTTGTATATCCATTTCTGATTATTATATAATCCTAAGGTCTAGTATTATTATAATTGGGAGGTGGTCAGAGTTATAGTCTATTCTAGAGTCTGTATTGTATATAATAACTCTATCTACGAAATCTTGAGTACTATAGTATAGGTCTATATAGCTTTGTATATTTTTATTGTTATATATAACTATACTAGTTAGTAGAAGACTACCTAGTTGAAACTCTTCAATAATATCGATCAGTTCATCTAATTCCGGATCGGTCCGAGTTGTTGGGCCCTTCCAGAGCTTATAATATAGATTGAAATCTTCTAAAGTAATCTATTCCTCTCTATTATATACTATAAAGGCTGTTTTAAAGTATAGTAAATAGCTCTCCCGGCAATCGGAGAACTTCGGAAAGTTGTAGATATTGTATATTACAATCTTTGATATTATGTTTGTATTTGGGGTTTGTATAATAATATTTAGTATAATAAGATCTCGAATATGTTTCTTGAACTTCCAACTATTCGGGTCAAGCTTTCTATTAATAAAGAAGTAAACTCTCACTAATACTTCCTTACTATCTTTTGGGAAGTATAAGTAGAATGAGTGCGAAATTGGATTATAGGTAGTTGATATAAACGGGTTCCTCTATAGCTCTTGGAGAGCTAGAATATTGTATTCTTGGATCTTGGGGTTACAAAGTAGTATTACTATAACCTCGTTCCTTGACTTTATAATATTGTATTATAGGATTTTTAAACTATGTTTGTAGTAGTTTATAGATCTTCTATATTCTATTAAAAACTATATAGTAAGTTCGTTATAATTGACTCTAATACTCTCCTTAATAGTATATATAGTCTTTATAATCTTTAGCTGCTTTCGGATATGATTATATCCCCATTCTCGTCTTATATATTACCTACCATTGCTTCTATATAGATTCTTTTAGGAGTCCTATCTTTGGTAGGGAACTTGCTCCTAGCATTCTATCTATTTGGCAGTAGTAATAATGTTAATAATGATTTTGTAGAGTTGGTATTCAGCCTACCTCTTTGACTTCTATTGATTATTGCTACCGATTCTGCCAATATTATACCAATACTGATCTGTTTACTTATTAGTTTCTCTTTCGTCAATAGGACGAAGTAATATAGTTGATAGGTATTATACACTGTTTTTACTTTGCTTAGCTCAGTCTTCCGGACTAGATACCGGTTATTCTATACTTTATATACTCCTTTGTAGACAATATACTTTCTTATAATAGACTTATCGATCTTGGTAGAGCAATCTTTCGAGTTATGCTTTTCGGTATAGTAACTATATACTATATTCGTTTTGTACTAGGTTCCTATATAGCTATATTTTTGATATTTATAATATTGCTTCAATCGGTACTATCTATTATACTTCTCATACTAAAACACCTCGCTTTGCCAAATAAGATTTTCGTCGATAATCTTATTTATATCTTCTGGGTTGGTGAACTCGATAATGATTATCGAGACTGTTTTTATAAATATAGCTCTTGATAGCTATCCGATATATTTGATATCCATATTCGGGATGAAGGGTCTATTGTTATAAAGTAACTCCACTCTAATCTCTTCGAATTTCTCTATATCCATCGAACTTGTTCTAATCCTATATATAAGTATTCTATATATAGGGAACTATATTGATATATCTCTTCCGATCTGGTTTATCCAGTTGTTTGCGAATTGTCTTAATACCTCCACCTTGCTTCTGTTTGATATCTTGATATTAAGGTTTCCGCTCTTTAGTTGGTTAGCTAATACTATATAGATTCTTTCGATATATTCGTTTCTACTCTATTTAATTATATGATCAATATAGTTCTATAGATTTCTAGAGTTCTTTACTTGGAGACTTTCAATAGTAATAGGGTCTATAATTTTCACAATAATCTTATATTATATCTATACAAATGATAAAATCTGAATAGATAATATGATTGGTTTGCTAAGAGGCGCGGTATTGCTAATTAATATCGATATATATAAGGTCTTTAAAGACGGTATAGATTGAATAGTTTTTATAATATTGTTTGTTATTTTGGTATTATTATTAATCTCTTTGGTAATATCGTTCGTCTCTTATATAAATATGGTTGTTATTCTTCTCTCTTCAGTAGTAGTTTTTACAAATTGATTGGTTTCCTAGCTCAGTATAGCAATCTATTGGTAAATGATTATATTTTCCTATATTCTTATTACTATGGAGTATACTATATCTATTATCATTTTGAGATTATTATGGATATTTGCAAGGACTTCTATAATTATACTTATATCTGGGGTATTCAGGAGTTTGGTAATAAGGATGCTTATAACTATAATTATAATCTTGACTACTAATATTGGTACTAGCTTATTCTCGGCAGAGTCGATATAGATAAGTGCTTTCCTAAGATAATTGCTAAGATATATAATATATTCGCGGAGGTTGGTAGGCTATACTATTACTTAAGACTATAGTATCGCTATGATGTTTATATTATACTGGGTAATATATACAAGCTCAGGCTTTTCAGTTGGCCAAAAGGAGGATTACTATATATAGTTTTCGTTACTCAATTTCAAAAATTTTGTTCTTGCTTTTTATATGTTTTTTTTTTCCCATTAGTCCTATCAATTTATATCGCTAGGACTACCGGGACATTATATAATATTTGCTTAAAGTTCTATTAAAGGTACTATTGGTTTCTCTAGTACCTTTCTATATCTAGATACCTTATTCTTATAATACTGTTCCTTATAAAGATATATCGATAATTATAGATACCTTTCCTATATCTATATTAGAGATATAAATATCTAGATTCTACTTTATTATATAATCCTTATATAATGATTAAATCCCACCGAATAGTGGCTAACTACTTTTTGAGTTTAAAGTCCTCAAGCTTATATTTAACTATATTGTAATACTATCCCTCTTCTAGCCTAGTATTATCCCGATACTTATTATAATAATGCGAGGTACCTATTTGGGTTTTCTCGATAAATATCTTCTTCTTTCTTCTTTATTATATTTAAGAAGATATCTAAGTCTATAAAAAGTCGTTATAATATATATACTTTTTCTAAGGAAAAGGGAAAAATAATATCTATAAAGTATTCTTATTATTCTGAAAAGAATCTGAAGTGTTATATTCTTCCTAAAGCGGATTATTATAAAGAGTATACCAAAAATGTTAGTTATAATTCTTATAATATATTTGGATCTTCTACTTCTTCTTAAGTATTGGTATAATATAAAGAGGTTTGTTTAGAAGTCGAGGAGGAAGAGGCTATAGCGAAAATTCTTTATTTAAGAAAACAATAATACAAACTAAGAGAAAAGGCTAAGAAAATATTATAGTATAATCTATATATAATAGATAAACTAGAAGTATTCGAGGAGAAAGAGTAGTTGGAAAAGAAATAGACTAAGTAAGCTAAATAAGCTTCTTAAATATCTAGTTCTTCTAAGATCAACTCTTCAATCTTCGAGCTCTTTCCAATAAGTAATTCTGAGCTAGCTACTTAGTTGGAAGCTGAGGGTTCTTTAAATAAAATTTCTCCAAATCTTATAAACAATTCAGATTCTTAACTAGTTTCTATATATTTTCTGAATATAGATATTCTTCCTATTTGATCAGATAATAAAGACTTCCTCTAATATATTTTTAGTTTAGTATTTCTTCAACTTCGTATTCGATATTTGGATTAACTAGTTCAATTTTGGTATATAGTATATTTGGTATTCTTAGTAATACTAGTTCTAGAAACGAAATATAAAATACCAGATATATATTTATTGTTTTTAATAGTTCGAGATAGTAGTTAACTAGTCTAATCACTTCAATAATTTTGAAGGGTCCTAGTTTCTTATAATCTAGTTTGTCACTTAGTCTTTTAGTATTAATATTTTGTTTGAGAAGATAAACTTTATCCTCCTTCTTAAATATTAGTTCTATATTATATTTTATATTATAGTAGTATACTATTCGCTATATAATGAATTTAATATCGAGTAATAATTGTTTATATAGGTTTTTAAAATCCTCTACTTTCGTTATTTCTATATCTGATTTCGTTATATCTAGTAACTATATATTATATACTTTGAGTTCAAAACCAAAATTAGTATATATCAGTATTATATTCGTAATAGCTACTTTTATAGTATTATAAGCGAATTATATAAGTAGTAGTAGTTCTACTTAATTATCTTATCGGTAATTAATATAATATTTTAAATATTATTCTATAGTTTGGTTCAACTATTCTATCTAACTATCTATTTATAGATAGAATACTATTAAGAGCTTTCTCTTAATTCCTAGTAAGACTATAAATATCTATCAGAATTTCGAGATAAAAAGCTTATCTCGATCCAAGATAATTTCGATAGATACTTTATATATACTAACTATTATTCTTAGAAATATATAGATTAGATCCTCAACTATACTATTTTCCTTATATAGAATTATATATCCAAATTTGGTTAATCAATTTATAATAACTAGGATAGAGTTATATATTACTCTTATTATTGGATTCTTCGAAAGTAGTAATTTAACTATAAAGTTCTATATAATAAACTTTTATAGTTAAGTAGATATATCCAGAGTTTTGAACTATCTATATAGAATATACTATAAGGTTTTATTCTATATATAGATATTATAGTTTCTGATAACTTCTTCAACTATCTTCCTTATTTATAGAAAATATAAGTTTGTTTTGATCTTTATAAATATCTTTATAATTCCTTAATATCTATAAGCTAGAAGCTTGTATTATTCTTAAATAAATTGTTTTACCAAAGTCGAAAAGATATATATCTTCTTATAGAAGTATATAATTTGGTTCTTGATTATAAATCCTTTATCTAGTTATTCTAATACTCGTTTCGTAGTAGAGTTATTTTTATAATACTTTTGTATTTGTTTTTCTAAATAGTTATTATAAAATAACATTATTATAACTAACTAGACTGAGTTGAATACTAACAAATCTTCTTTTTATTTGAATATAGTATATAATTCGTATATCTTATTCTTAAGGTATTCTGGTTTCCTACTAAGTATATCGGCTCTAATATTTTCATTCTCTTTAATATATAATATTTTGAAGTAGTATATAACTAGTATTTCTATCTATTATATTTATTATTTATTTAGGATTTTGGTTATTATAAAGTATACCAAATTCTTATAATCTAAATAAATCTGGACTATATATTTAGATTCTTCAAGATAAACTCTCTATTTTCTGAAAGTATTAATAATAGTAAGTAACTTTTTATTATAAATCTTATAATTCAGCTTAGCTAGTTATAGCTTTCTTAAGTAGTATACTACTAATTATAATTTCTTACCTTTACTTGATTGGTTTAGGACTATATTTAATATATAGTCTAATATATCTATCTTAATAGTAATTGGTTATTCGGGATCGAAGATAATAAAAACTAGTATCTATATAAAAGCTTATTTGAGAATTTCAAATACTTATTATACTATACTACTTTATTTGTACTTAATATCCTTCTTAGTTAGCTCTATAAAGAATATTATAATCTTCGAATAGTCTTTGATAAATCATTTATAGAAGTTCGCAAATCCTAAAAATAATTGTATTTCTTTTATAATAATAGATTATTTCTACTTCAGAACTTCTTTCATCTTATTTAGACTTATCTTAAATTCTATTATACTAATAATATATTCTAGAAACTCGGTTTCAGTAATATAGAATTCGTATTTCGAAAGCTTTAGTAGAATATCTATATCTATTAAAATCTGAAGTATTTCCTATACAATCTTGATATATTCTTCAAGGATTTCTATAAAGATTAAGATATTATCTAGATATACTATATAATAGTTATTAAGGTATTTTCTTAATAAGTTATTAACTAGATATATATATATTACTAATATATTAGTAAACCCAAAGAGTATAATTTGGTATTTATAATATCTATATTATATATAAAATACTGTTTTCTATTTATCTTCTTTCTTAATTCGGATTAGATTGAATTCTATATATTAATCCAATTTTATAAAATATTTAGTTTTTCTGATTCGATCTTATAATTTACTAACTAATAATAACAGATACCGATTCTTGATAGTAATAGTATTGAACTTATAGTAGTTAATAACTAGTCTATTTTTCTCATCCTTCTTCTTTAGTATAAAGAAGATAGATATTCCTATAGATAAAGTAGATTCCCTGATAAATCCCTTTGCTAAATTTTCATCAAGGTATTTATAAAGCAATTTGAACTTCTTTTTAGATAATAGTATAATTGGTAAGAATAGTAGTTCCTTTCCTTCTTCCAATTTTATCTTATAATCCCAAAGCTGATACTTTGGTAAGGTATCCTCTTGAGATCTCTTCTTAAAGATCTTAGTATATTTCGTATACTATACTAATATATCTTTTAGTAAGGGATCCTGGACTAAGATATCCAATCTTAGTAAGCTTGTTATCTTCAGTTTCTAACCGGATATCGATTTCGTAAAACTCTATACAAACTTCTTCTTATATTTATACTTATTATACTATACTATCTTTATAACCTAGTTGATATACAGATTATAGTTTTCTAATTATAGTATTCTCAGAATTATCTAGTATCTTTCTAATAAAACTAAATCCATTCTTATCTACTCAGAATACTAATCTAACTATATCTCGAATTCTTATATTTCGTATTAAACTAATCTGTCCCCTTTAGCTAATTACCTATTAGTAAAGTAAAGTCTATATAGAACTAGTTTCTTAAGAGTTTATAATTTCGCTAATACTATAGTTTCTAATATTATAAAATTTTCTATTACTTCTAAATCTATTATAGCTCGGAATATCTACTTATTTATATATACTTTATAAAGAATCTATTCTAACTTTAAAATAGTTTTCAACTTTTTAACTAATATCTTATATAACTCGATAAGTTATTCCTGATTAGTATAAAGTATTTCGTAATATAGTTCTATAATAAGTATATTCTATTATAATCTAACTTCTTCCTTAATCGATTTAATATAGTAGATCTAGCCTTTTACTAGAAACTATCTTACTAGTTATTCTATATAAATATTTTCTTTCTTTCCGATTTGTTTCTATAATTATATTGTTTATAAATATTAGAATATTATCCAGAATTATTCAATTCATAATTCGCTTTCCTCGAAGTTGTTTCTCGAGAATTCCTAATAGATCTTATCTATTTCAAACTACTTTTATTCAAAATACTTATTATCTCTATATATAAGTTTGTAAGTTTTACCTACTCTAGATTCAGAGGTTCTTATATAGTTATAATATTGACTTTTATAGTTCAGATAGGTCTAGATTCTAACTTCCTAGATACTATATTCCTTAATAATCTATTCTTTATCTATATTTGGTAATTCGAATATTATATTCTTTTATAATACTTATAGTTTCTCCAGGAAATAGTTATTTATAAATTTCTCTTTATAATACTTCTTATATATATTATTATAATATATGAACTATCGGATATACTTATAATCTATTTTTTCCTTAGTAACTATTTTTTCATAGATAGTAAGATCTTGATTTATTATATTTATTTAGTAGGATCTCTTTTTCTATTCTTTATTCCTAGGCTTCTTAGGATACTACCTTATATTATTCTTATCTGATTTATAGATTATATATTAGTTATTATAATATACTATTTATAATAGTATTATATATTTATTAGGAACTTGCTAACTACTTATTATATTAATCTGATATTCTATTATATTCTTGAACTATTTCTTTCCTTTCTAGTTTTCTCTTTTAAGTTTACCTATCTAAAACCCTTTATAATAGTCCTTAACTTGATATCCTAGAAATCTATATTCGAAATAAAGCTTCTTTTTATATCTATAATTCTTTTCTTCTTAGGAAAGGTTATTTTTAGAACTTATAATATCTAACTCTATAAGGTTATTATAAATACTTTATCATTTCTTAAATTAGTTTGGTTTATAATATCTCTTATTTCTCTGAAATTGTTTAGACTACTTATCCTACTAATATTTATATAGTATATTATTAACTCAGATTGATTCTTTAATAAAAGAGTTTAAATTATTATACTTAATCAACCTCTCTAATTCGAGCTTGATATTTGGTTTAAGTTCTTTATAATAGTAACTTATAACTACTTTATCTCTCTATTCTATAGTATTTATATATTATCTAAACTCGGTAATATACTTAATAACTAATCTAGTTTATATCAATTTATAGAGTTTTTCTTTTACAACTCTTCTCTTATTAGTAATATCGAATATCCGACAAATCTCTATCTTAAATTTTTCGAAGGAACTAAAGATAATTCTAGTAAATTATATATAGTTTATTAGATAGTCCTTATTATCGAAGAAATCTCGAAGATATAATTGAATCTACTTAGCTATTTCCCCTTTAAGATATAATATAACTTAGCTACTTACTATAGTTAGTCAATTGAATTTGTTCTGATTGAAAGTAATATATATTTCGATTTGAAGTAGAAATATCTCGAATTTATAATAGTCGCTTTTATATTTATCTAATAAAGCTATTCTAAAGGTTTCTAAGATAGTAATCTTATATAGTTCGTTTATATTAATATCGCCCTCACTATCTTGTTTATCTTCTAGAATGATAACTACTACTTAAGTACTAGACTAGTTATTGGATAGTGGTTTGGATATAATGGAGATATCGATTCGGTATATAAAGTAACAATAATATTTAAAGTATTACAAATATTTATCTTCTAAGTTATATAGAAGTAGTCAGGATCTTAAATATTAATAGTCGTGATGATAAGTAATATTATTATAAAGTTTATTATTGAAAATAGTTATATAAGGAATCGATCATAATTATAATAATAGGTAAATAAGTAGTAATTATTGTTAAGTACGAAGTTCTATATACTATAGGAAAACTATCTATTTATATAGATCTTTATTCTCTACTATCTTATTAGTTCTATTAATTCTGATTATTGGAACTATTGGGAACCCTCAGTATCCTATCAGTTCTATCAATTTATATCGCCGGAACTATTAGGACGTTATATAATATTTGCTTAAGATTCTATTAAGAATATTATTAGTTTCTCTAGTATCTTTCTATATCTAGATACCTTATTCTTATAATATTGTTCCTTATAAAGATATATCGATAATTGTAAATACCTTTTCTATATCTATATTAGAAATATAAATACTTAGACTCTACTTTATTATATAATCCTTATATAATAGTTAGATCCTATTGAATAATAGCTAGCTACTCTTTGAACCTAAGATCCTCAGGCTTATACTTAACTATATTATAATATAAGAATCTTAAGTTCAAAAAATAACTAGTTATTATTTAGTAGAATCTAATTATTATATAAAGATTATATAATAAAGTAGAGTCTAGATATTTATATCTCTAATATAGATATAGGAAAGATATTTATAATTATCAATATACTTTTATAAGGAATAATATTATAAGAATAAAGTATCTAGATATAGGAAGATATTAGAGAAACTAATAAATATTTTTAATAGAACTTTAGACAAATATTATATAATATTCTAATAGTTCTAATAATATAAATTGATAAAACTAATAAGATATCAAAGATTTCCAATAATCTCAGTAATCAAAACTAATAAAACTAATAAGATAATAGAGAACGAAGATCTATATAATTAGATAGTTTTCCTATAATATATAAAACTTTATATTTAATAATAATTATTACTTATTTACTTATTATTATAATTATAATCGATTCTCTATATAACTATTATCAATAATAAACTCTATAATAATACTATTAGTTATTATAATCTATAATACTCAAGATCCTAATCACTTCTATATAATTTAGAAGACAAATATTTATAATATCTAACCACTTCTATATAACTTAGAAGATAAATATTTATAATATATATTTTCCTCTAAAGATCAAAATTCTTATTTATAAACTTATTATTTTTCCCTAGTTCGAAAAATTAATTTAGAATATAACTTTCTTTTATATTTTCTACTTTATTTATTTTTTAAATTTATATTAGTATATTATACTAACTATTTTATATATTCTTTCTATAGACTGATATATATATCTATTTTCTCAAATTATATAAAAGATATTATTTTTTATAACTAGATTATTATCTTTATTATATATTATATTTTATAACTTTGAACTATTTCATATTATTTTATTAGATCTCTCTTTATAATAAAACCGATTATATTTTATATAAGTTATCTTATTATATTTATATTTCTAACTAAATAGTATAATATAGTATTTCCTTTTTATTAATCAAAATATTACTTCTTTTTCTCTATTTATTTTTATTAGTTCTCTTTCTTATATTAATCTATATTTCTATATTTATAATTTAAATTATTAGTATTTATTAGAATTATAATTATAAAGTCGAGTTTATCTTTATAATAAAGTTTTTCTATATAATATAATTAAGAATTCTATTATTCGAAAAAGAATATAATAATTATATATTATCTATTTAGAATCTCTTTTATAATCACTTCTTTATTTCCTATTATTCAATATCTTAATTATAATATATTTATTTAATAAAAACTTATTAGATTATTCAATTAACTAGAACTTCGATAAGTTCTTTAGATAATATATAATATATATATATCTTCTATATTCTTTAATAACTTTATATATTAGAATTGATATATATTTTGTTTATAAATATTATATAATTCCAAAAACTAAATACTTTATTATATAAATATTTGTTTCTATAAACTATTCAATCTTTATAATTTTTAAATAAAATCATCTTCTTTATAAAAATATAAAGATATCTTCTATCTTTATTAATATATTCTTTAAGTTTCCATTATAGTTACTATTTTTTAACTAGGGTTTTATAATATTCGATTTGAGTTTCAAATAGTTATTTATAAATAGAGTTTTTAAATAAAGAAACCAATATTTTATATATCGATTTAGTAACTTTAGAGTTATATTTAAATACTTTCGATCTTATTTATATATATTACTTTGCTTCTTTATCTATATTCAAATATTATTACTACTATATTCATATTATCGACTTTATAATATAATATTTCTTCGTTATTATATAAATAATTTTAAAATTCCTTTTATATACTAAAATATTAAAAAACTAGATTTTCTTTAAAATATTAGCTTTTTTATATTATAAAGAAATAGAAGAAAGAATTCTAAAGAGTTTTAAATATATTAATAATATTATAATTATAGTTAATAATAATAAACTTGTTAATTACTAAAATAATAATATCTATATTTATAATCTATATATATAAAGTAATAATATCTATTATTAAGTTTAGAGATTGAATTAGTTAATTATAATAAAATCTTATAAAGAAGTTATATATTATTTAATAGTATTAATAATATTAATAATTCGGGATCGTTAGAATTATTAGAATAACTAATATAATAAGAATAAAAATCTATATAAACAAATAATATTTCTTTAATATATAAAGTTTTATATTTAATTTAAATTATAATCTTAATTATTTTTTATTATTATTTGATATTAATTAATTATAATTAATTATTTATTATATAATCCTCTATTTAATTACTTTAATATATAATTCTATATCTTTTTATTAATTTTATATAATTAGAGAATTGATAATATATTAAGAATATAATATATATAAACTCGAAGATAGTATAGAAAGAGGATATTATAAGAAATATTATTATATTTTAGTTATAGATCAAATAAATTCAAATACTAAATCTTAAAATTTTCTAGTTATTAAAAATATATAAAGATTCTGATTAGTTTAAAGAACGGATAAATATTCTTTATATTCCGAAATCAATATTACTTTACTTTTGAATTATAAATCTAAATAGAAATACCAATATCTAAATAATAATAACGATAATAATAATTAGAATTAATTCGAAATAACTAATTAAAGATCCAAATACTTTACTTTAATATTAGATTAATTCGCGATCAAATCTATTTATAATTAAATATTATTTATAACTAGATTTCTTATATACTTCGGTATCGATTAACCTCTCAAAAATATAAATATAATATTAAACTATTTCTTAATAATCTATAATGAAAGTAACTAATTAAATAGATTATAAGTTTATAAAAAAATAGAGAAGTATTATAAATTATAATTTTAAATATTCTTGATTAGAAATATAGCGAAAAGATAATTTAAAAAATCTTTAAAAAGAAGAGATTTATATAAACTATATTATAAAGAAAACTAGTATTTTTAGAAGAGAATAAATATTATATTATAAATACCTTATAGCCAAAATATAGAGTCGAGATATTGAGATAGTAAAATCAGTTATCTTCTTTCTAATTATTGATTTTTTAATTACTCTTTATAGACAATCTAGAAAGTTAAGCTTTCTATAATTAGATTACAAAGTGAAGCTTTATAAACTAGAAGGTTCAAGTTATTAAACCTAATTTCTGGATAAGTTGAAGGTCGGATTAATTAGTACTTCCGATCTATATACTATATACTCTATAATTTACTTCTGTGATAATAAAGTAAATTAACTTTGATAAATATAGAAGTATATAAACTAGATTATAGATTAATAAGATTATATATTATAGATCAATAAGATATAAATTAAATTAGAAAAGTATAGAAAGATATAGATAATTTATCTTATAAATTTATTAGAGATTTATCATTCTAATTATATATAATTCTATTATTAATATAAGATTGGATAGATATTTTAGAGTGGAATATCAAGTAAATATAATCGATATAAAGAACTATTCTAGAAAAATAATTAAAGTATTATAAATAAAAGATCTTATTTAAGTATTATTATATTAATTATCTAAAAAGTTCTATAGTAATATTCTAACTTGATTTTTCAACAAGATAATATAAAAGAGTATTCTTCTAAATTTATAATATTAATATTCGAAATATATAGTATTAACTCTATATAGTAACTAGCTAATTCCCCTGATTTGAGCCTAATTAAGAATATTTGGGATAATATAAAGGATTGGATTGAGAATCGATATCCTAATATTTATAACTCTTATCCAAAACTTCGAAAAGCTATTCTTAAAGCCTGGGAAGTTATAAAAACTGATCGAATTAAGAAGTTTGTATATAATATATCAGAACGCTATCAGGCTATTATTGATACAAATGGTGGTCCAACAAAATATTAGAAATTTTTGGTTAAAGCAGCACTATTGCCGAGAAAGACCCATTTTTGAATTTATTTGGCCGGTAACCAAAGTATATTAGTAATAATTGCCCTATCGGGTTAGCCGCCGGGCGTTAATAAATTGTGTGTGTGTATATAGAAGTGGACACTGTCTCGTATAGAGAGCAAGAATATCGATCCATTTCCAATGTGGCGAGAGAATTTTGGGGGCCGATGCTTACCATTACATTGCCCCGTCAAGTTAATGGGGCGGTCTAAGGATAGTGTTCTATGGTATCTACTCAAGTGCAGTTCGGCATGAAATGTTCCGCGACCATGTATGCATTCGTTTTCGCCCAGATGTTTGCCCAGATGATGGACGATAGCGGGTAGGGTCCGTTATTGAAGTCGTCTTGGACAGTAAAGCAGAAGCTCAAGATCATATTTTTGTGGAATTTGTGATGAAGAATAGAGATGGAAGCGGACGTGTAGAATGCTAGGGAGGTAAACATAGGGTCATTAGCCAAGGAATCAAAACCACCGCAGAAGTGTGGCGCCACACCCGCAATTAAATTCTATACCACTAAGTTTTCCTACTTCCCCACGAATCGGACACGGGCTATAGGTTAAGATTAAGGTTACACTTGGAAGTCGGAAAAGCCCAATGAATATCCGGTAATATCCTAACGTCTACAGTACGATGCAGTGGAGCTTCCATTGTATCTGTATCCTAGATGATAAATCTGCATGACTCGAAGTTTGCAGTCAATGCCATTCACTGTCATGCGATCCAGATCCCTTAATCTACACTCTTTCGTAAAGTCATGACACATTAATACTTTATTTGACGTCAACTTTACATTATTTGACATAAATGAGGGAGACACTACTGAGTGGGTTAACGAGGTTCGGTTGCCAAGAGTGGGCCACAGAACAACACAGCCGCGGTGTACGCAAAAGTTAGAACATCAAATTGCAGGCTATATGCAAAAGCATATAATGAATTGAGGTTTTTGATGCTTCAAGCTAGAACCAGGTAGCAAACAAGACAACATATTCTTTCACTTTCTAAGTCGTTGTTAGATTTCATGCTAACTTCTAAAACTATATTCCTCAAATTTTGAATTCAGGCAGTTGCTAACTTTCAGATGTTGGAAGGCTAAGGTTACAACAAGCTGCCAAGCTGTGAGCTGACATCATTTTTCCCGATATAGAAGCTGGAATCGAGCTCTTAATCTCTCAAGATTCTCTTTCGTTAGTTAATCTTCCATTTCTGGAGGATGAAGCAGCTAGTAACGTGAAGGATCGTCGAATAAAGTAATTCAGTTCCTGGCCTATTCGTACTTACTGGCTACATTAGGGAGGCTGAGTGGAACCATGCCTCGGCTAGCTAGTTCTGGTGACCTGCAGAGTACCGAAAACTCGATTCTGTATCGACCTGTTAAATATATATGGAGAATCATGACCTTGAAATAAATAAATCTAACAGAACAACTACAAGTCTTTCATCGGAAAACACATTTATCACCAAAATGGGTACTTCCGGCATGTCTTACAATATTTTTTTCCCACGAGCCTACATTGCCAATTTCTTAGCAATTGTAGTTTTGCTCTCTGTTTTCGTCGATTTTGCAGTCACGACAAGAATCACAGGCGGCTCTGATCCGTCGATTATGAAAGTTGGTGACACGTATTATTCCACTGGCTCAGACGGCGCTTCCGTTTACGTTCATTCCTCAAGCACACTCGAGGGTCTCGGTGCCGACGGCAGTGGTCACAAAGTCTGGTCTGATAATGCAGGCCGAGGTGAAGTCTGGGCTCCTGAGATTACTACGGAGGGATCAACTACTTATATCTACTTTTCTGCCGGCACAGGCGCCAATCATCGTATGTATGTGATCAGCGCCTCTAACCCTCTCGGACCCTACTCGTCGGAGCAAAAGCTGGCTCTACCCGACGATCGGTGGGCTATTGATGGCACTTTTTTCAATTACGGCGGGCAACGATGGTTCGTCTGGTCTGGATGGGCAGGAGCCAGTAACTCGGAACAAAATCTATACATTTGTCGGATGAATGACCCACGCACACCGACAGGAGCTCGATATATAATTTCACAGCCGCGTGAAAGTTGGGAGCAAGGTGACAGTCCACTGGTCAATGAGGGTCCTGAGGCTATAATTGACCCTAGCGGACAACTGCACATCGTGTACTCCGCCAACGGCAGCTGGGACAACAAATACTGCCTTGCAGACCTTCGCCTTCGTGCTAGTGGTGACCCAACCTATGTGTGGGATTGGTACAAGTCAAACGGCTGCCTCTTTGGCTCACACCAAGACAGAATGATGAGCGGTTGGGATGCAACTCTCTATATTGATGGGCCTGGTCATAACACCTTTGCATTACCCAACGGCGATATCGGCAATAGCCCCGGTGGAACGAACCGTATCCCTTTTGTTTTCCATGGTGTCGAAAAGGGAACTCCATATAGCTGGGGGAACCGGGCTATTTTCACTGGCAGCTTCGTTTGGTGGAGCAAAACTACTTATTCTCGTAATAATGTGCCGGGCGATGCCAGCAATCAAGGTTACAGCTTTAAATTCTTTGAGTAGATGTGTTGAAACTTGGAAATTGGTGGTGGAAGTGGTGATGAGTTACACTCTTCGCACAGCAGCTTACAGAATAGCTTTACGTTATGATGTAATCTGACTGGTTTTCTTTTGTAATTACTTGATTTAATATTTCATTCGGTATTTATGTAGTGTCTCAGTAGATATCTACTCAACCTCAACCTTCTTGCTCAAATCATTCTGTCATCTAGACTGCGATTTTAACTTATTGGGCAGGTGGATACCGCGTGGGTCGGTGGACCCCTTGATGCTTGGTCTGTGTCCAGGTTGTAAAGGCCTCTTTAAGCACTGTGCATCTTTGTGTGGGGAGATTGAACAGCCTTCTATCTATGGTTAATTTACGGAGTTTGAGTAGGTTGAAAGTCCGTAAACCCACCCATCGGTACCCACGCCGCAGCCTACTATCATCTAACATGCTTCTTTTCCGATGTCGTGTCATTTCATCGTGCCATTTCATCGTGCTGTTTCAGTGCGCAGATTTCTGCGTGGCCCCTACATTCTCTCGAGTCGCACATTCTATACCGTTCACTCTACGATCTTTTGTGATCCCGTCGAAGTGACTATTGCAACTATCATAGTCTAAGCTGTTTGTTTCACTGCAATGAACTGGGTGAAAGAAATCAGGGACTAGAGCCGTAGAAGCAAGAAGACACTGTTTAGCTATGTGGCTTTGTCTTTAGTCCGGTTTAGTAGATTATGACCTATGACAATTTGCTCGTGTCAGATATTTTAGATGAATGATCTTAAGCAGTATTCAACTGCCAATGCTGACATACTTTATTAGTGTACGAGCTACAGATCCCCTACATGAAGAAGATGGGACAGCCTGGCAGAGGGGATAACGCTAGGGTTAGATACAGCCTCCACTGCATGGATAACTGCAAAGGGGCAAAGTAATAGTATATACGTGAAATATTGCATATGCATCTCAAAGGCACCATAGAATTAAAGCCAACCAACTACCCTTGTAATACAACTGTCTTCTAAACATTCTCCCAGAGATAGTAGGATATTCTACTTGGATTGAAGACCAAGATTTAATGTTTGCTATAGTTACACAACTTATAGAAGTGTTGACTGGACAATGACATAATCTTACATCAATGCTTAGGTGTGCTGACTTTGGCGAATCCCAAATTATGAAGTTTCAAATGAAAGATGATGATCTTTGCTCGAAAAACTATGTCAATAGGTGCAGATGGGCAATTTTCTTGCTTATTTCTCCTCCTTCAAGAACGCTACAATAGAGCGCTAGGGAATACCCTACCAGGTGAAATCGGGTTGCAAGAAACCTCGGAATTCGGGGTACCCTTTGCAGTTTAGATTTTATGTGCAGTATAAACATTTTATGAAACTCAAAAGTCCCTAGGTCTTTCAGAAACAATACACTGTGGGGTACACTAATCACTTCGGGTAAAGCGAAAATAAACCTTGGCTGAAAGAGGCATGCCGCGGCACTATCCGAGCAGCAGCAAAGTTTAATCGTACATCTTCCGGGACCAAATCATCTGCAGGGAAAACACTCTTTGTGTGCCCCGTTATCAATGAAAACTTCAATGCATAAGCAGCTTGAATTAATGTCTCTCACGCTAGACTCATTTACGTGAAAGCGACGTAGATCATTGAGGTTAATACGATGGCTTAACAGGAATACTATACGTAAAGATCAAAGAGTGAGTAACAACAACTACATGCCAAGGCAGAAGCTGTTCAGCTGATAGAGACGAGCATGCTTTTGGTGAGCGAAGAAATCTATATAAACCCCTCAGATCAGTCCTCCCTTCTTCTCTTTAACATCATCAACTTCATCATACATTCACAACACAATACACCAGACTTTCCACACACCAAACTCCAACTACCACCAACCTCACACCAAAATCTTCAAAATGCAATTCTTCGTCCCAGTCTTTGCTCTCCTCGCCACTAGCGTCCTCGCTATGCCCAACACCTTCGAAGCTCGCAATGCCGAGGCTGGACAGCTCGAGGCTCGCGTCAACTGCG
>NJPR01000041.1:0-58934 GCA_002946385.1 Rutstroemia sp. NJR-2017a WRK4 | reverse complement strand
CTCATCATTGAGGCGGCGATGCAACAGTGCGAATACTACGATCGAGGCTGCAAGCTCAAGCAATGCTTCAATTGCCAGCAATACGGACACATAGGTTCCCAGTGCACGGCTGCTCAGGTATGCAGTTATTGCGCAGAAGCGCACAACGCCAAAGAATGTGGAAAAAGGGCGGGCAACCCACCCGCAGAACCAAAATGCGCGGTATGCGACGGGAAACATACAAGTTGGAGCAACGTATGTAAGAAACGGCAGGAGGAACAGATGAAGATTAAGAGAGCGTTGGCAAATCGACCTGGACGCCACAGAACGAGAGACATGTGCACAGAGAATCCGGAGGCGCAGGCAACAAGCCGGAACCTTCAATTCAATGCCGAAGAGCTTCCTCGTTTGGCACCCCAAACACAACCGTCCCAGGAACTATCGGGCCAGCTAACAAGCAAGAGGCAGAGATCACCGACCTAGAAGGTGGTAGAAGGAACCTACCCAAAGAGACGGTCGGTTGCAACCACGAAGAGGAGCAACAAGAGGGTAGCCCTCGGTTCCGCCGACCCCAATAACCCGAGCGGGCAGTCAATGGACTGGCTCCCACAGACCAGCGTCGGCAAAGATACACTAAGCGCAACCCAAGAGGAATAAGGGAATATAACACCATCAGCCACCCAGTCAGATACGATCATTGTATATGACGAGTAAACGAACACTCTCGATACTACAATACAATGTACAAAAGTCGAGGGCCGTGATGGCCCCACTGCTCAGAAACCCGGCAGTCTTGGAACTGGATATCATTGCTATCCAGGAACCATGGCGTAATCCACACCAGAACACAACCCACAACCCAGCAGCAGATTACTTTCACCTAGTGTACATGGACAGCCAAAACACCAGGACCTGCTTCCTTATCAA
Source organism: Rutstroemia sp. NJR-2017a WRK4 (assembly GCA_002946385.1). Taxonomy (NCBI): domain Eukaryota; kingdom Fungi; phylum Ascomycota; class Leotiomycetes; order Helotiales; family Rutstroemiaceae; genus Rutstroemia; species Rutstroemia sp. NJR-2017a WRK4. The sequence goes on along the minus strand of NJPR01000041.1, from coordinate 58,028 downwards.
CAAGAAGATACCCACAACGGCATGGACAGCGAGGACACACTCGCCAGACGTGTGCAGCCTGAGAATCGACGTGAGAAACGACGACCTCACGCAGTCCCAATATATTCACATACACAATATCTACAACCCGATTCAAGGCTTGCGAGGCTATGGTGAGGCTCTCCCGTTGCTGAGAAGAGAGTTGAACAACGCCTTGGGTGAAGAACACTTGGTGCTAGGAGACTTTGTAGTAATACGATTACATTCCGGCTGCTAGTGATTTCCTTACAGCTCCCTGCCTTTACTATGCTGACTGTCACACTCAAGAATACTGAGCAAAATATAGAATCCTTGTTACAAATGCTTGTCTTCGGAGTCACGTGGAAGTGGTTAGGATCACGGGATACTAGCAGTCGACGGGACTATTAGTATTGTCGTAGGTTTATTGTTGGAAACAGTCATATAGGGAATCGATCGCAATGGTAGGTAACAAGCTGTAATTGAAGGTTGAGCACGAAGCTCCATATACTAAGGAAATACATATTGTAACGTGCGTAATCAGCAAGTGATCCACCCCATCAAATGAGCCACTTTGCACCCATTCTACACCACCAAACTTAATCACTTAATAAATCAACAACCAACAATGTCAGAACTAAGTAAAGAGGCTCGAATTAATCTCGCGATTACAGCGATTCGATCTACGGACAATTTAAGTTGTCGGAAAGCGGCCCGGATGTACAATGTGTCGAAGGATACGCTCACCGCTAGAATGGCTGGAAGACAACCACCCAATACAACTGAACTACGAAACCGCAAGTTGACTACATTAGAAGAGGATGTGGTAGTTCAGTATGTTCTTGAACTAGATTCAAGAGGATACCCACCCTGCTTCAGTGCTGTGGAAGATATGGCGAATCATCTCCTTTGTACTAAGGGTCTGCCATATATAGGCAAGAACTGGGTATATCGATTTATCCAGCGACGACCTGAACTCAAAGGCCGGTTTATTCGAGTCTATGACCTCCAAAGAGCCCTTTGCGAAGATCCCGAGCTTATTTAGAAGTGGTTTACTCTGTTTAAGAACATGCGCGACAAATATAGAATACTGGATTCTGATATATGGAATTTCGACGAAACGGGTTTTATGATGGGTGTGATAACTCCCCATATGGTAGTTACGAAGGCAGAACGATTAGGGAAGGCAAAGGCTGTTCAGCCAGATAATCGGGATTGGGTTACAGCGATTATTACCATCAGTACGACATTTCCAAGATTAGCATCAGGTTGATTCCACCATACGGAAGCAAGTGAAAGAATATATCGAAGGATATCCGTTTGTATATAATCATATAAACATGAGAGTATCTCGGCAGAATTCAGCTCCGCAACCTACGATTTCAGTAGTTGATATATTCCAATGTCGAAAAAGTATATTGAAGATTCAGAATCGAAAGATCATAAAGGTGTATAGGAAATAAGGAGCATAATAAGAAACTGGGAGCAGATCAAGAATTATTCTAAATGGTGAGATTGCAATCATAGTTTGACAATCGATGAGCCTGATGAGGGTAGTAGATGAAGTTAGAGGGCAAGAGTAAAAATGAAATTTGAGTACATTGAGATCAAATATATGCCTAGGAAGTAGCCAAAAATATATATATATATATATATAATTGTTGGAACAAAGGACCAACAGTTGTGTGGGTCAGTGCAACATGTTGGGGGCTAGGTCGAATCGGGGTTAACCCAAGTCGCGCTATATTAGACATTGATAGCAAATTGACCATATTGACCAAACTGACCAAATTGACCATATACGGGCAATCAATGGGAATTAAACAGCAGACCTTTAGAATGGCTCGGATCCTAATCAACGCAACTTACAGCCTACAACGGCTCCACCGGACCAGGAAGTAAATAGCCTGGTGGATTCAACTCTTTGAGAGCAACAACAAGCTACCCATCACGGGACCGCTCAAAGCTTGTTTGCCAAACGCGGCTAATATTCGGTTAAATGAATGCCTTGCATATAGTTAAGAGTTCTAAGATCGTATTCAGCCTCATTGTGACCAAGTCTGGGCTGTGCAGCCAGAACGTCAGGCCAGCAGAGTTATCAAACAAGCTTCTCACAATCTTCAGAACAAGCCGGCAATCTTTTGATATAACAGATTATACGTCTTCGCCTTGCTTTGTATTGTTAACCTCAATCGCTAGGCACCCGCCTCTCATTGATACCCCGCTCCACCCTGTCTCTGAACCCCACATAACTTCCGCGGCTTCCTAGTGTCTAGCTCAGCATCTAGTCATGCGTCTTCTACTACATAGCGAGACTGGCAGATTCATCTTCACCAAAGACTTTGTTGGCGACGATCAAATCCCTCCTTATGCTATACTATCGCATACATGGGGACCGGTCAACGAGGAGGTAACCTTTGAGGACATAGTAAATGGTACCGGCGAGGTCAAGCCTGGCTATGAGAAAATCCGATTCTGTGGACAACAGGCTAGACAAGATGGTCTGCTATACTTTTGGATTGACACTTGCTGTATCAACAAGAGCAACGATGCCGAACTTTCGCGATCTATCAACTCTATGTTTCGCTGGTACCGCAACGCAAGGCGATGTTATGTTTATCTGTCGGACGTCTCTAGGTGTTTTGTTAGCGGTAACCACAAGTGCACTCCGCGGCTGTGGGAATCGGATTTCCGGAAAAGCAGGTGGTTCACTCGGGGCTGGACGCTCCAAGAGCTGCTTGCCTCAGCTTCGGTCGAATTTTTCTCTCGAGAAGGCAAGCGACTTGGTGACAAGAATTCTTTAAGGACACAAATTTGCGAAAGAACCAATATTCCTCATACAGCGCTTCAAGGATATCCGCTGTCTCAGTTTAGCATCGAGGAGCGATTGCAGTGGATACAACACCGCCAGACTACGCTGGAAGAAGATAAAGTGTACTCCTTACTAGGTATTTTCGACGTCTATATACTCCCTATCTATGGTGAAGGATTAGGGAAAGCGCACGATCAGCTTCTAGATAAGTTCCACAAGATGCAGAAATGTATCCAAGACTTACGCCTTTCTGATCCGCGCGATGACAAGAAGCGTATTGAGGATACCAAGGGTGGTTTACTAGAAGACTCATACAACTGGATCCTAGAAAACTCCGACTTCCGACAATGGCGTAACGACCAGCAAAGCCGGCTGCTTTGGATCAAGGGCGATCCTGGCAAAGGCAAGACGATGCTACTATGCGGAGTTATCAATGAGCTAGAGAAGTCCAAGGCCAAGTCGGTTCTTCTATCGTACTTCTTCTGCCAGGCTACGGACTCCCGGATTAACTATGCCACGGCCGTATTACGGGGTCTAATCTATTTGCTTGTTGATCAACAGCCGTCTCTTATCTCGTATATACAGACAAAGTACAACCAGACTGGTAAAACGCTCTTCGAGGATACAAATGCCTGGGTTGTGCTCTACGAGATCTTTATTAATATTCTGCAAGACCCGAGCTTAGATCACGTATACTTAATCGTCGATGCGCTCGACGAATGCGTAGCAGACTTGCCAAAATTGTTGGACTTTATTGTGCAGACTTCGTCAATATCTTCTCGTATCAAGTGGATTGTATCTAGCCGTAACTGGCCAAATATCGAGAAGGCTCTCGATACAGCAATGCAGAAGCTAAGGCTTTGTCTCGAGCTTAATGATGAATCCATCTCTGCTGCTGTTGCGATGTTTATCCAGTTGAAGGTGGAGTGGTTAGCAATGCGAAACAAATACCGCAATGATATACGAGAAGCTATCCAGCAGTATTTAATGCTAAACGCAAACGGTACTTTTCTTTGGGTGGCTTTGGTCTGCCAAGAGCTATCCAATATTTCGGGATGGAAGGCTCGGCAGAAGTTGACAGCGTTTCCGCCTGGACTCGATGCCCTCTACCCACTGATGTTAGACCAAATCATGGATTCAGAAGATGCTGAGCTCTGCAAAAGCATACTGGCTGTCGTTTCGACTGTGTACCGGCCTGTTACGCTGGACGAGCTGGTAGCTTTGGTGGATATGCCCGACGAAGTGGCTGGCGATTATGAAGCTCTAATGGAGGTCATAGGTCTTTGTGGCTCCTTTTTAACGCTTCGGGGACGCACTATCTCCTTTATCCATCAGTCTGCCAAGGACTTTTTACACGGGCAAGCATTAGGCAAGGTGTTTCCTCCTGGCAAAGAAAAAGTGAACTATATAATCTTCTCGAGATCGCTAGAAATTATGTCTAGAACACTACGGCGTGATATTTATAGCTTACGCGTTCCTGGAATCTCTATCGACCAAGTCAAGCAGCCCGATTCAGATCCATTAGCCGCAGCACGGTACTCTTGTCTCTATTGGGTTGACCATCTCCTAGACTCAAATACTAGAGGGAACTCTAATGATGACCTCAAGGACAACGGCTCAGTCTACAGGTTTTTAACCCAGAGCTACCTTTTCTGGCTTGAAGCGCTTAGTCTAATGAAAAGCCTGCCGCATGGGATAGTAATAGTTAGGAAGCTCGAAATCAACTTCGCGTAAGTTTCTTTACGTTATTGAACTATATTATTGTAAAATCCTATTAATTTTACTAAGGCGGATGAAAGTCCCAACCTACATGCATTTATACATGATGCAAAGAGGTTTGCCCTATATAGCCGATCAGTTATTGAGCAGACGCCCCTTCAATCGTACTGTTATGCCCTTGTCTTCGCCCCCCAAAAGAGTATTGTCCGAACAACATTTAAGAAGTGTATTCCGCCTTGGATCGAGAAAAAGCCCATAGTAGAACCATATTGGAACGCGATGCTACAAACTCTCGAGGGCCATACTAGCGAAGTCCACTCAGTCGCTTTCTCGCCAGACAGCAAGCAGGTAGTGTCTGGATCTGAGGATAAGACAGTGCAGCTCTGGGATACAGCAACAGGACAGCAGATTCCGCCAATACTCGAGGGCCATACTGGTGGAGTCCACTCAGTCGCTTTCTCACCGGACAGCAAGCATGTAGTATCTGGATCTGAGGATAGCACAGTACGGCTCTGGGATACAGCAATCGGACAGCAGATCCTGCCCACGCTCGAGGGCCATACCGGCTCGGTCTGCTCAGTGGCTTTCTCGCCGGACAGCAAGCAGGTAGTATCTAGATCTACTGATAACACAGTACGGCTCTAGGATACAGCAATCGGACAGCAGCTCCTGCCAACGCTCGAGGGCCATACCGGCTCGGTCTGCTCAGTCGCCTTCTCGCCTGACGGTAAGCAGATCGTATCTGGATCTACTGATAACACAGTACGGCTCTGGGATACAGCGACAGGACAGCAGATTCAACCAACACTCGAGGGCCATACAAGCTCGGTCAATTCAGTCGCCTTCTCGCCTGACAGCAAGCAGATAGTCTCTAAGTCACATAATCGGATGCTACATCTAACTATATCAAATGACTGGGTTATGGAAGATGGTGTAAATATTCTCTGGCTACCTTTTGAGTATCGTACAACAGTTGTTGCTATTTATCGTGGAGGAGTTGTTCTGGGGCAAGACTCTGGGAGAATTTCATTTTTTGAATTTACATATGCGCCAAAGTTTCTATAATGTACTATATATAGAGTATAGGTTTTTAATTATTATTTCTCTGATAGTATCTTCTTATTATATCTCTTTTTCATTTCATCTTTACTTTATAGAGGGTCTTGGGAGAGTTATTCCCTTTATAAGTTAAATTGCTACTCAGTTTCTAATATGTTCCAGAATTATCAGGCGCTAAATCTTAGTACATCTAAACACAACTACTATCCCATTTGAGGAAACAAATAGAACAAGCTAGAAGCAACTAAAGTGATCACTCTATATAAATATATTCAGAAGTCTTCCTAAAATATAGTACTCCGAATATACCAAAAAAAAATGCAAAAAATTATCAGTTCGCATTACATCTATATGTCCCTACTACTTGACTATACTAGTGTATATAAGACTAAGGGCGGCAATGATAACACAGAAACAACTAACCAAAATAATTCTAGTACTGACGAAGTGTGGCATATGTAAAATTCAACAGAGTGTACAGAGAGGACACCGAAATCGAAGCCTACTGTAACGAAGAAATATAAAAGAGCTCACTATCTATAATACAAGATAGTAAGGTCCACCAGATAAGATCATTTGGTAGAAACTTGCTTCCGACTGATTTGTAGACCTACTTACTATCAGTTGAACTTCCTTCCAAAAGGGGGGCTGATTTAAAAGGCGGCCAATGGGGGCTCGGCTGTGTCAGGTGCCGCGAGGCGACTTTTGCCTAGCGCGAAAAAGCTAATCTGTGCTTAGGGGAAAAAGTCGTCTTGCTGGTTGTACAGTAGTCTCAAGTTCTCTCTTCTTCACTTTCTCTTTTGCTTAGTATTCTATAAATTAGAATATATACCTTGTATTTTCATTTTTGGCATTCAGCCAGATAATTGATGAATATTTGATCTTGTGTTGTTTGACAAAGTGAAGAGTAAGCTGCGTTTTGCCAATTCCACCAAGACCATGAATTGCAACAATGTTCTGTTTCGAGGTATCGCAAAGCAGCCATTCCTCTAGCTGGTTCAGTTCTGTCTCTCGTCCGATAAAGATATCATCGTCGATCAGTGGGGCCCCGCTAAAGCTTAAACCAAGGTTATAGTTCGGAGGAAGTGGAGGAAGTGGAACTATAAATCGAACAGAAAAAGTTAGTTGGAAATAAATAAATCAATAATCTCAAGGAAAAAGGACAAACCAGGCAGGTAATGATGAACATATTGCTCAATTCTGCCAGTATTGGAAACAACTTGTAGACCATGGTTATTGTCTCCAGAAATGTTGATCCGGTGGTCCATCGTCAGTATTTCTAGTCTGGATTGGTGTAATGATAAATAGCGTATTGTATCCCTTTATAACAATTTGAATTTCTTGAATACTTCTGAAGATAGTGCTAAGTAGATATCCTCAGCTACAGCCTTAGGAATTCTTTTCAATGATAAATAACCTTATATGCGGGGTAAGGTTAAATATAATCTTACACCCTTAGATATACTCAAGGAGGGTTTATATTAAGAGTAAGCTCAAAACACGATTATAATCCTTCAGCTTTTATCATTGTCAATCCGGAATTCTGATATAGATGAATCGATATATCATCACAAAAATCGGTTGTATAATTACGTTTTTTAGATATTGTCTGTACCGACTAAAGGGAAATAGTAGAAGCAAAAAGATAGTTAATTCCTAGGATGTAAGGCAAGTATAGGGTTCTATCGGAGGAAAGATAAGGTTACAACTTGTAATCAGCTTGTGATCTTGTATATCTTTCTTTATCTATAACTTAACATCTGTACGCAGTATCTTCTACGAATCTGTAGCTATCTTTTCAAAATCTGCAGTATAGATTGAATCTGAGACTAGATCTGCTCCTTGATGGAGTTATGATGAGAATTATTGGGAGTGCGCCCGGTCGCGTCGGATTACGTCACGACGATAGAATATCGCAGAACCGAGGGCCAAACTAAAGGTTCTAGCACCTTACATGTGATAGAGATAGCATAGCCAACGAAAGCTTTACTTTTTGCCCAAATCCAACGCTGGCCTAAACCTTTTAGGAAGCAACATCAGATACTTGGAAGACTACTTTGGTACTCTGGGGAATAAAGGTTAAAATTATTCTCGTAGATTCTATCAGCAAGGGTGCCTTTATCGAATCAGATCGTCAAAATCCTATAATTGTGGAGAATTTTAACAACAACCGGGGGTATATATATTAACCTTTATACCCCCAGGTACGAAGTATAGGTTGAAGCTTAAAGCGATCTAACAAAATCTCAAAACAGCAATGCCAAGAAGCCCCACCAATTTTGACCTTTATTCAGGCAGACAACAAGTAAGGTAGCTGTTCCAGAGTTTTCATATGAAGGATTCACGAAAGCATCTGAATATTGTCATTAGGGGGTCCAAGGTACTCGTAGGTATTATCAGTATTATTTTATTGAACAGGTAGATACTTGATTGATGAATAAAAAGATTGATTAGATCTAAGGAAGCAAAGTGGTAAGCGGTACTCATTTATATACATATTAATATGAATGCGGATTCTGTGTTCTGATCGTACAGGAGGTGATTGATTCTTTATTGTATAACCTTCAGATCATAATATGATCAGAAACCCCACCATGAGGAAGTTGCTGCTCGTATGGTGATTCCCCGCTTTTTGAGATACACCATTTCCCCGCCTTGACCATTTCCCCACCGCTACCATCCCTCCTTGGGCGGCATTGAAAATGTCTAAACAATATGATCAAGTCTTCGCTTCTTCCGTCTCCGATCACGACAAGCATAAAACCACTCCATTGTAATTCGCCATATCAGTAGCAAAAACAGTACAATTGCGACCGTACAGATTAAAGCTGCTACCACAATACTAATGAATCGACTCAACTCCCGGACACTTCGCTACGGGACGCTGGTAAGTGATTCCACAGCCATTTCCAATTTCAAAGAGTTCAAGATAATCGCGACCATTCCAAGAATGAACAGAATAGGACCGTAAAAACGCGCAAAATAGGCACCGTACTGGCCGTGGATTTTGTGAAAAGTGCTTTTTCCAAGAATGATTTTAATATAAAAATTCAATCTCGAAAGACGTATTTCGCCAAAAGCGTAACGTCCTGTAGTATCGGTATCATCAATCTTCCGGAGATCAGAAGCAAATTTGGAGAAAGACTCCCATGTCGTTCCTTCTGGTAAAAGCCTTTTCTCTATAGCGATGTTGAAATCGGACTCATAGCGCACGAGATATCGATATGTACGTAGAATCCCAAGTGCTGAGCGCTTGATAATATCCCTCTCTGGCTCCAGTATCGAAGTTGATGATATGAGATAAGTATTCCAAAAATCAAATGACAGAAGATATTTAGGTAAAGGTTTGATAAAGATCCTGTCGTAGTACCAGACCAGATAGAGTTCGGGATTCTCAGAGATGATGATGTTACGTTGTTTGACAGCTTGATGATGAAGAGGGCCGATATGTGCGCTTGACTGTGTAGATATCCACCATAGACGAGGGGAAAGTTTTTCTAGTATCGGTGTACAGAGATCTTTGGATATAAACATTATTAACTCTGTTGTATCCTGAAGCAAAATCTGAGGATAGCCAGGTAGTTGTTGAGCTGCGTCCGGGCTATATAATCCTTTATACAATTCGTGCTCTTTCGCGAACGGGTATTTTAGCGATGTCGAATTGATGTTCATCTTGCAGGTCATTTTATTGTTACAGCTCAGCTTAGGGGAAAGAAGAGGCGAGAAATCTTGGAGAAAGCAGGCAAATTGAATAAATTGTATTTATGCTGAAATAATCTTTCGTACATACACCGAGTATATATACATCTGCGGCTCTGCCTCGACGTTATTACTTGGACGCCAGGATAAATACTTGTAGTCCCTGTTCTAGCAACAATAATTTGTCAGCTAATCAGCTCGCAGAAATAACTTCTTTGTGTTGTTTGATTGGCTAAAATTTAGATCGTGAAGCGACAGGGACTACAAGTATATATCCTGGCGTCCAAGTATATATCCAAAGTGTGCCAACGTGTCAACCTACATGACAGATACACCAATCACATCGACTGAAAAGCATGTAGGATACAGCCTCAACACAGCCTTCTGTCTTCGACAAATTTTTCGGGGCATAAATCAAATCTGCCCTTCTCCTGAGATATATCAGTTTCTTTATAGTTACTCATCGTATTACATCTCGCACTATATTTTGCTAGTTACGTATCGTAAACCAAAGGCGACCAAGCACAAGGAAAAGCGAAAAAATGGAAACTTTGAAGATGCCTAGGCAGATTGATTCTCGGGATTTGGGACTTCAGGTACTTGTCGATTGCGAGAATCCTGATGTTGAGTATGTATCTTTTATTGTGCCTTACTCTTTAAATACTGACCATTACAAAGTATAGTGGCTGTTCATGGACTTGGGGCCACACCATCGACGACCTGGACCAAAGTAGTCAAGCAACAGGAACATACAGAGGTGAAGAATGCCAATTGGCACAGCAGTTTAACGAGCCTCTTACCCACGATCTGGACCCAAGCACCTGTTCAGGAGGAGAAGCGTATCAATTGGCTCAGCGATCCAACGATGCTTCCAGCACTTGTTACGAATGCCCGAATAATGACCTTCAATTATGATAGCAACTGGTACGGCGATGATGCTATCAAACTTCGCCTTGTTCATGTCGCGAATGATTTGAGTCGTGAGCTTGAGCGACAACAAAGGGTAAGATTAGATAAGCGTGCCCGACGCTGAACCTGTTTTAGTAAGGGCTACTACTAACAGTTTTCAGGATTGCCCTTCACGGCGACTAATTTTCATTGGTCATTGCTTTGGTGGTCTGGTTATTGAAAAGGTATTTTATTTTATGTATGGATCATGAAACTTAATACTTGTTACTGATATTGGAAATTCAAGGCTCTGATCAAAACGCAAATGTCCGAAATACTCAAGGCCACAATTGGAGTTCTATTACTTGGAACCCCACATAATGGCACCGATAAAATTACCTCAGGTGAACTTTTGACAAGGATCATCCAGGCCGGTGCCGCGGGAGAACCCACCTCATTAGCTGCATTGAAAATTGACAATGAGATGGTGTTGGACACAGTCAAAGACTTTTCGATCACAACTCGCAAAAATGGTATCGCAGTACATTGTTATTTTGAACAGAAAAGTTCGAAGGTATCCAAAATGTTCGGGGACAATTACAAGGTATGTATAGAATACTATTAATATTGAACAGGTATATTGATTTTATCATTAACAGGATTTTATTGTTGATGAGGATTCGGCGAACTTGGATGGCTGTGAAAGCTATGGTCAACCGCTCGACCACTATGAGCTTAATAAATTTTCTGACCCCAAGGACGGAAATTGGAGAAAGCTTTCTGGGGTAATTGCTGATCTTTGTATTAGTGCCAGTCAAGGCACCAAGGCACATGAGGATAGTCGAAGCAATTTGGAGCCTGGGGCAACAAGGTCCCAGAATCTTACCCCACCAGCTATGGGTGTGGTTTTCTCAGGTAGTAACAATTCTGGTATGCAAGTAGGGAACAATTCTGGATCGATAACTTGGGGAAAATAAATAGTTACTTTATATGCGATAATCATATAGAAGTTGAAGGATTATAATTTGTATTTCGAGATCGTTTTTAATATAAACTCTAGGTATTTTATCTGTTCTATCCCTCTCTTGCAATTGGTAAATAACTTTAATTTACAACAATCAGGCTGAATTGTTTGGAGTTTCTATATTTAATTTATGTGCTTATATCGGAAAACTCACAAGGCTGTAGCTGAGGACATCATTTGGCATCTTATCATTCTATCTCTTCAGAAGTTTTTGATGAATATATACAAGTATACAAGTCTATTATTACTACACCAGATCAGAAATACCGATAATGGACAATCGAACTTACTTCCCTGGAAGTAATAACCACGGCACACAAGTTGGTAATAATTCTGGAACAATAAATTACCATCTTGTATCTAGTACGTTCTTCAAATACATAGTTCCTCATACTCTTTCGAAGAAAGATTGCGACAGCACTATACTATGAACAAAATACAACTGTCCCTAGGGGAGAGAGAATGTGGCTGATGTTGTACTATAGCTTCAAACGAGAATAACTTCCCTCATGCTTCCAAACGCTGCCTTCAATCTTTGGCTTACCCCGAAATGGGTCATCGACGTCACGATACTAAACGCGCTCATGCAAATACATGCGATTGGATTACTTGTCATCAATCTTATACTACCTGGCTGAAGGAAGGTTCTGGGATTCTTTGGATCAAGGGAAAGCCAGGGTCTGGCAAATCGACATTGATGGAATATCTCCTTCGCGACTTCGAGAAGCAAGCTCGTCACCAGAAATCGATTCAACTCTCATTCTTTTTACATGGCCGCGGTACTACGTTACAGAAAAGCCGGCTTGGCATGTTTCGATCTCTCTTACACCAATTGCTGTTGCGTGCACCAGCTACTGGAGCTGCATTTCAGCGTTCATTCGAAGAGAAACTTCATAGCCAAGGTGAGCCCGGAAAGGATTGGGAGTGGCATATAAATGAGATCTATGGATTTTTCATATCTGCTGTTGAGGATGCTGCGACAATACAATCGGTCAATATATTTGTTGATGCATTAGATGAAGCTGACGATGGTACGGACGATCGAGATACAAGCTACCAGATCGTAGTTGACTTCCACAAGATAAACGATATATTGTGTAGTAAGAAACTTCGTTCTACTATATGCTTTTCGTGTCGCCACTTTCCGGTTATAACAAAGAATCAAAGGTGGGAGATCTGGGTTGAGAAGGAAAACCATGAAGATATATCGACCTATATTCGTGACGAGCTTGAAAAGAGACTTTCTCCAGCTGAAGCTGAAAGCCGATATTTGATAGAATGGCAAGATAGTATAATTGAAGGCGCTCAAGGAGTGTTTCAATGGGCGACACTTGTGGCTGGCATGGTGGGTCGGTATCTCAATAATGGTAAATCGGCTGAAGAGATAAAACAAATACTAGCCAAGGTTCCAAAGCAGCTAGGAGATGTTTATAAACACATCTTGGAGCAAGTTATCGAAAAAGAAGAGTATCAGCAAACTTTACGCCTTATGCGATGGGTATGTCTCGCTGAGCGTCCTTTAACTCTGGTAGAGATATGCTTCGCTATGAATCTACCAGACACTGAAACATTCGACTCAGAACTTGATGAATTGGAATTGGCAACTCATGATACGATGAGGAAACGAGTTGTGAGTCTCTCTGGCGGCCTTATAGAGTTCAAACAGCACGAGAGACAACAGATCCTCCAGTTTATCCACCAATCCGTCAATGACTTTCTGTTGCGAGATGGCCTTGAATTCCTGGATACAATGTCTCATGGTAACCCTATTGGACTAGGTCACCATCAGTTATCAGTGATTTGTGCGAATTATATTGGAATGATCAAAATTGACTATTCGAAAGAGCCTGATGAAGAAGCTATCCAGGCACAGTTTCTGTTTGTGGATTATGCCGTCAGATCCTGGTATTTACATGCTGAAAAAGCCGAGACACAAGGGATCCCACAGGATTATCTTCTACAATTCATTCAACACCATCCATATGCCATTAAGAATTGGATCTGGCTTTATAAGATCATCGATCCATATAACATTTCTGGACGGCGACCTGAACACAATTCTACTCTGCTTCATATTACCTCTGGTGCCAATCTTTTGAGTGTTGTGAATGGTTTGCTAAAAAAAAGCTATAAACTGGAGTTGATGGATAACGATGGGAATCGAGCACTTCATTATGCGTCTCGCAGGGGCTATGTACAAATTGTCAAAACTTTACTTGCTGCAGGGGCATTGATTAATGAAGAGAACAAGAGCAAAAGCACAGTACTCGAGCTAGCAGCAGCCAATGGGCATCGGGAAGTGGTCGAGATACTACTTGCAAAAGGTGCAAATGTTAACAAACAAACTGGGAATACTGGCAATGCCTTATATGGAGCTGCTCTCAAAGGGAGTAGAGCTGTAGTACGAATGTTACTAGATCACAAGGCCGATGTTAACGCTCAAGGCGGAGAATACGGCAATGCTCTTTATGCTGCAGTATCTCAAGGTCATCAACCGATTGTGCAGCTCTTTCTTGACCACAAGGCCGATGTTAATGCGCAAGGCGGAAATTTCGGCAATGCTCTTCAAGCTGCAGTATTTCAAGGTCATCAACCGATTGTGCAGCTCCTTCTTGACCACAAGGCCGATGTTAATACACAAGGCGGAGAATATGGCAATGCTCTTCAAGCTGCAGTATCTCAAGGTCATCAACCGATTGTGCAGCTCCTTCTTGACTATAAGGCCAATGTTAATGCTCAAGGCGGATATTTCGGCAATGCTCTTCAAGCTGCAGCATCTCGAGGTCATCAACCGATTGTGCAGCTTCTTCTTGACCACAAGGCCGATGTTAATACTCAAGGCGGAAGATATGGCAATGCTCTTTATACTGCAGCAAGGGAAGGTCATCAATCGATTGTGCAGCTCCTTCTTGACCACAAGGCCAATGTTAATGCTCAAGGCGGAAGATATGGCAATGCTCTTTATGCTGCAGTATCTCAAGGACATCAACCGATTGTGCAGCTCCTTCTTGACTATAAGGCCGATGTTAATGCTCAAGGCGGATATTTCGGCAATGCTCTTCAAGCTGCAGCATATCGAGGTCATCGATGGATTATGCAGTTATTACTTATAGTTGAACCAAAGCTTCATCTTCTTCATCCAAATTTCTTACCTATCAATCCTTTACAGATACAAAATATTTCCACCAAAGTACAATCTCTTCTTGATCGTGGACTGGAGATAAAAGATTTTCATAATAATGTTGAATTCGGCAACCAAACTGCAATCATCTCAGCACTTGACAACGGTATGAAAACAGATGTTCCTGGGGGTTATCACATTTATGCTTTACATACATCGGCAAGTCGATGGAATCTTGCGATAGTTTCTCTCTTAGTTGAGAGAAGTAGTGCTGAATTGAATTTCAAGGATCAACTTGGGCGAACCCCACTTTGGCTAGCTGCAAGTAGAGGCTATGTGGAAATCGTTGAATATCTATTGAAGCACAAAGCTGATCCGTCTATATCAGACAATGATGGCAAAACACCTTTAATAATAGCACTTCAGAAGAAGCGAAATTTGGTTGTTGAGGTAATTAGAAAGCATCAAGGAAGGTTGAAGAGCTGATATAGAAAAGGCTAACAGAAGGATTCAATTCTTATGTCAACACCGAGGAATGAAAATCTTTCATATAGATATTACATGCTTTTACCTTGTATGATCTTGTCTCTCAACAAACATGTAGATGGAGAAATGTGAATTATTCTTTGGCTATCCGTTGCCTAGGTCAATTATACCACTTTTCCTAAGTTCAAGACTCTCATCTAGCACACGATTAAGGTTACAATAATCTAGATCGTAACATGTTTAATTTAATATATTTAACTTTAGGCCAAGTTTCCATTCTAACCTCAATATTGTACACCTAGTAAAAAAATTCTATATCTGGAGAGGAAAGCTCGACCAGTCATCTCGCCAATCCTTGCTACCTTCTTTGGGGGGCCAAATAGAACGGAATACTTCCCAAACCTCGGAATCATGAAAGTCGGACAAGAAGCGTACATTGTCTTTATCGCTGGCCATCCTTCTATGCTTCTCCAGTTCCCTAACAGTGAAGCCTTCCTCTTCATCGTCTCGCAGAACCCGCTCGAGTATCCATGATCGAGCCATATTCTGGACCATGTATAAAATGGTCCATGTGACCCCGTTTCTGGTCTTGCAGCCGTATTTACCCCCTCCCGTAGGCCACAGTTTGAGTCGCTCCAGCCGTCTACCAGTCTTGTTCTGGCTAATGGTCTTCCAGATCGAGCGAGCTAGCGCCTCGTCCACTGCACAGTTAATAAAGGTTGCCTTCAATTCACCCCTCTTCAGGCAGAGGAATGGAACAGTGTCTGCGAGAGGCTTTTGATCCTCTTCATCGAATTCGGGATTGTATGTACTGTCTCGAGTAACCCGGAAATTCGAACAATCCAGAATAAGAAACAGAAATCGTAAGCTTTTCATCCTGCCGAAGCATCTGTACATCTCAGCCTCGGATGCACTGGACTGGTTGCGCTTGACTGGAATGGCGAGCTCTTCTAGTACCGGACACTGAGCTCCAATCTGAATAATACAATCCTTAGTGAACTCGAAGGGTATATCCCGTCGATCGCGATCAACCCTACGATTTTCCTCCAAAGGATGCAAACTATGCAAACTGAGTTTCTTAAGCGTCTGTCCATGATAGGACAGAACACTGTCCAGGATTCGTGAGTCAATCGGCCAATCGACGGATAATTCCTCAAGAGATTCGAAAGCCTGGAAAAAGGAGACTGCGTGCTCACTATAGTGTGGTCTTGCGTGATGTAAGTAATCGCGGGTAAGATAAATTCTGAGTGTTTTGACTCGGGGAAATGAATGGTTCTGGGCAACCCATTCCACTGTCTCGCCACCGAGCGCATATTCATCTGCGCCGCACCAACCTCCGAGAGTAAGGTGCTTCAGGCAAGAAAAGTCTGTATATCTGGCCCAGTTCTGTAGCATTGTTGGGGAACTCAAACGTGAATCTCCTTTGAGTGACAATGATGTCAAAGATCCTACTTTCCCGGCAGTAAAGCCTGGGAGGCCTTGCCACGACCCTCGGGGGCGGCTTGACCTGGAACAATCTTGTGGCTTTAGATTCAAAATAATGACCTCCTTCAAATTGGGAGCAAGCCCAGCAGTAAGCTCCATCATAGCCTCGAGGTTGAAATCATCGTCGTAATCACTATCGCGTAGGGCGCAAGGAATCGTCACTCTATAAAGAGATGGTGATGTAGCAAGCTCCATCTCGTAAGGAAAGGGGACACCCCACAACAAGGTCCGGAATCGGAACGTGAGGTGATGAAGCCTGCATTGAGGATGCTGCTCGTGAAGTGCCCTGAGAAGACTTGGTGGAAATTGACTCTGGCAGTCATAGACCAGGTCTTTCAGGTGAATGTTAGCTTGGAGCAAGTTTACAACGGGAGCCCATGCCACGTCCTCCTCAGAAGACTTTTCAATAACGCCTTCATCATACACCCTATATAGGCCGCGATAATTGACATGTTCCTCGCCCACCATTACCTCCTCAAGGCCAGAGTTAGCCAACCAAAACGACCATATATCTTCATAAGCTTCGATCTTCCTGGCCTTGAGCCTTAGAGCCCCTTTGATAGTGATGCGTCGGATGTGACGAGTGGAATCCGTGCGAGAGAGAGCCTCAACTAGTCTCTCGACATCGCGCCGCAGTCCTTCGCGATCGTGGACTGTGATAATAATTTGCCGAAACACGAGAAAAACTGCGGCCTTGTGGCAAGCCTTGCTCGTCAAGCTAAAGGCGTAAAGGCTAGGTCGATACACTGCTTCGACACAAACTGCGATTTGCTGTAGTACTTCGAGTGGCAAAGAAATTAAAGCCATTCTGGTCGCGCTTATAGTAGTGAACGCTATGTCCTTTGAGTTGAGGATGATGATTGAGGAAAGTAAGACGAGGTCGCGAAATTTATCTCCAACTGCAACCGTGTGTCGAAACAATGACACAGTAGGCTCGTAAACTAATTCTACAAGTTCAACGAGGAAGGTTTTGATCGTATGTTTTGACCAATCGTGTAAGGAAAGCTCATTTAATGTACGGCACTCGGCTCGGGCTGTACCCTGGCAGTGCTTACACCGTAATTCCATTTTATCCCCGGACGGACCATACCTTAATTTTCCCACCCAGAAAAAACGGAACTACGGTGTAATTCCAAAGGAATAAGGTTCGGTAAAAACAGTGTACTTATTGCCTCGAATATAATAAAAATTGAACCGATGTTAAACCACCTGGACGAAAGAGAACTATTGCAATAGTAGATTGTATTGGGGAGCAAATCTACTAGAGAAGACTGGGTATAAGCTTGTACAGGCAGGCCAACTTATGAATAAGCCTTCTATAAGCTTAGCACCAACTCTGCCATGAGCTCGAAATATCCTTCACGGAGCCCACAGAATCTTCCTGTCATACAATGGAAGAGTATCAAAATCGCAACGGAGAACCATCCTGCATAACATCACAGCTTCCTTCTTGGCACGCTCTTCCCCAACACGAATTTCGCCCTTGTTCTGCTCCCATGTAATAGATATAATCTTCGCACTACCTCCGTCACTTGGCTTTACAGCAAGTATATATTGATCCTCCTCTGTCCAGCTTCGACTGATATGAATAGATATAATACCGTTCTCATCTGGATCCTTAGTAATAATTTCCCATCTTTGATTCATATCTAAAGCCTCAAAACCGGCTTTGAGCTTTTCGAAATCTATATCGCTGATACTCAGATCCCACGATACTGTCGCTGGGTTATTCATTGTATATGTGATTTGCTTTGGGAAATGTATTAGCTTTATCCTAATATGGATTGTATTCTGGAGTTGAGTACTGTCAGGGAGTGTAGAATCAGGAGGTTTCGGGGCCCGAGGAAACAATTAACCCTATAAGAGGGGGAGCGGAGGCCACTCGGCCGAGAGGCGGGGCCTTCGCCCCGAAGATTCTGATTATAAGAGAGGGGAGAAGAGAAAAAGAGATCGGTAGCAATTAGTTTGTCCCTAGTCAGAACCCTACGTTTAGGCTCCGGCTAGATTACGACAGCTTAGTGATACTCTTACAATTCCCTACCAACCAACCCTAACAAAATAGGACAAACAACCTGTACATTAGCCGTAGACGAACTTAGGAATTTTGAAGCCTCAATTCAATCCTAGACCGGTATGAGCACGTGATGGCAAAATTTTTACACTTACGTAAGCCTCCAAAGAGCAGGCTGTTGCAGGCGGTGAGGCGTTAACTTGAACTAATCAATCAATCGAATCATCACCTCGGTCTCTTTTAACGCGTCTTCAATTAGCTCTTCACGCTTTGAGATCGCGCTACCCTCCTTCCGTCACTTCTACTCGGCTTCACAGTATGCCTCATTATGGACGTTGGCGAAGAAGATATAATAGAACGCTATCCTATCAAAGAAGGATTAGCCGCTTTTCGTTGCCAGTTTGAATCATCTCAAGCGTCTCTAGGTTTCGTTGGATCCTCTTGTGCTGTTGAGGACATCCTTTCCGCAGAATCTGCTTCAGGTTAGCGTCCCTACCCAGCAACTAAATGTCTTTGTTGACGTATATAGAAGATCTGGTTCTTGATCTTATTGGGGCTTTGCAAACCTTGCCGGCTGCTCGTGTCCTCTATTCGCGGATTGACCGCAAAACTCGCCTTCGTACAGATTTATTCAGCCTTGGATCTAAAGTTGGCTCTAGCGATTTCGACATCAAGTCAACGATCCCTTTGGTGGAACTGGTTGTTAACAACGCGCCTGACGTGGAGATATGGCGTGCTGTGTTCGACCTGATTGCAATCACCAGCCCGAAACGAGTAACGCCACCGACTGCCTTCGAGCAAGCCGTTTTCGATACGCCACTTCGATCCAGCTCGGCTTCTCAGAGGGGGATTGAACAGACACACGACGAAGTTGATCAGCGAATACTCGAGGAGCTTACCGGGCGAGTCTACTATGATGTCGGAGGTTTCTACGAACGATACTTCAAGGGGAAGTCCTGGACAAACAACACGAGGAATATCTACGAAGAGTCGAGGGCCCAATATGCAGAAAGCCGTTGGAGCGGGTGGCCAGAGCCTTCGCTTCAAGGTCCGTTTTTTGAGTGGTTTATGAAGTTCCAGGACACTGTACTCAGCGGACTTGGCCGCAGGTATTACACATCGGCGAACAAATTATTGAGGGGCTCGGAGGCTGATCGCAAGCTTGACATTTTTCTCTCCCCCGCAGACATTGCCTTACCGAACGGCGAGCACGACTGGTCAAATGTACTTGTCATTGGGGAACACAAACAGAATCCCGATGAGGATGGCTCTACAAAAACATTGGTACAGTTGGCAGGGTATGCGCGTAAGGTATTCGGAAGTCAACCGGAGCGGCGATTTGTCCCTGGTTTTACGATCTGCGGAAGCATGATGCGACTCTGGGTGTTTGACAGATCTGGCTCGTACAACTCTGAGAAGTTCGATGTACAGAAAGAGCCTGAGCGATTCATTGGGGTTATTGCTGGGTATGCATTCATGACGGACGCGGAGTTGGGGTTGAATACATTCGTTAAGCACGATAGCAACGGCAAGTATATCGTGGCACGAGATGTGAAAATTTCTTTGGAGGACAAGCCAATCGCCTCGACAAAAGCGATAGTGTGCCGTGGAACAACATGTTATCGAGGAAGAAGGGGCGACTCCACGGAATGGGAGTATGTGGTCAAGTTTGCTTGGCCGTCTGATAAAAGGCAACGGGAGGGAAAACTGTTGAAATTGGCCAAAGAGAGGGGAGTTACGGGCATTGCTACATGGTTCAATCATGAGCAGATTGTTACTGACGGCGGCCCGGACACTATTTCGCATTTCCGACGAGACATGAAATTCGGAAGGCCACGAAAGCTATCGAGCAAAGCCTCTTGGGTCGACGGTAGTCCGGAATCCAGTCGGGCGTACTCTAAGACAAGTCTCAGAGGAAGATCAGGGAGTAGTGCGAGTCGTGTGATGGGCCTAGGAATTGGTGCAGGTACATCTTCCTCTGGACAGAAAAGAAAAAGAAGTGAAAGACTTGATCGGGGGAGCAGACTGAAGAGATCTAAATCCGACGGTAGTCATGCTAGCGGGACAAATGTGCGTACTAAAGAAGGCGAGCTAGACGCAATCGGCGCTCACAGCATTCAAGAAACGGTGGTCGACAGTTTGGCCGACTGCCGGAATGAGTGGCAGCGGAATAACGTTGACTGTATCCAAGAAGCCGGAGTCGACAGTTTCACGGATTGCGAAAGTGAGACATACGACAACCGAGTGAACTACTGCTTGGTAACTTCACCGGCTGGACGACCTCTCCGCGAATATCAATCAGTTAAAGAGCTTTTAGAGGTGCTACGCGATGCTATCCGAGGCCATAGGTCGCTACTAGAGGATGGAAAGATTCTTCATCGGGATATCTCCGAAAATAACATCATCATCACCGAGCGCCCTGCTGAAGGTGACCCGAAAGGAAGACTAATTGACTTGGACTTGGCAAAGGAGCTGGACAGTATGCCAAGTGGGGCTCGTCACCGGACTGGCACAATGCAGTTTATGGCGATCGAGGTTCTTGAAGGTAAGGGTCATACATATCGGCACGATCTCGAGTCATTTTTTTACGTCTTCTTATGGATATGCATACGATATGGTTACGAAGGTATAGGCAGGCAAAAACTCAACAAGCTGATGAGACCGAAGACAAATATACTGCGAGGTTGGTATAATGGGACATATACAGAAATTGCCAATACAAAGCAGGGCCACATGGGCAAAAATCGATTTGAGAACGTCATCGCGGAGTTTGCGCCGAAGTTCGAGAACCTCAAGCCGTTGGCTCGCGAGCTCCGATCCGTTCTCTTTCCAATTACGGATGGGGATATATTTACCGGCACATTCCACGACCATAATATAATGTACGATGGGATGATCAAGGCATTCAACAGTACAATTCGCTCTATTCAGAATGAGGACCGGGCAAATGCATAGGTGAAACAACTGGGTGTTAGCATTGTTAGGCGTTTTTTGGGGAAGTAGAGGGAATTTGGATCTTTTACTTTTTGGGCATAAAGGGTCTGGAGAAAACTGTACGATACAATGATACCAGGGATAACCAGTGAAAGGCGCGACTTATTGTATAATAGTGAAATTCACAATTTTCTTGATACGACAAGGAAAGTCCCCCAATAGGAATAATCATCGAGGAGCTGAAGTTGTGTCTATGTTGGAGTTAGTAGTATATTAGAAGGAGATGTATCATTGTGATAGAGCGTATAGGGTTTTGATGTACTGTAGAAAGCAAGAATGACTGATTTGAAAAGAACTGCTCTCCGGCTAGAACTGCTCGTTTATGAATGCACTTGCGAAGCAAACAACAATGAACCTCAGAACACGTGAAAAGATACCTCCTACTATCGCAGCACCGTGGTGGCTCCCGCCGAAGATCTCTATCCATAAGACCAAAGAAGCAGCGATACTACATCATAAAGACTATCAACTGCGGTACCCGAATGCTCTAATTATCTACACAGACGGCAGCGGCATTGAGGGCAGGATCGGAGCAGCAGCTGTGGCACCCCAACAGGGACGAGTGAAGAAAGTATTTCTCGGCGACAAACACACCTCTACGGTCTACGCAGCAGAG
Organism: Rutstroemia sp. NJR-2017a WRK4; assembly: GCA_002946385.1. Classification (NCBI taxonomy): domain Eukaryota; kingdom Fungi; phylum Ascomycota; class Leotiomycetes; order Helotiales; family Rutstroemiaceae; genus Rutstroemia; species Rutstroemia sp. NJR-2017a WRK4. The sequence goes on along the minus strand of NJPR01000041.1, from coordinate 36,117 downwards.
CTTAAAGATATTTACCTTGCACTCAAGATAGCACAACAAGAACTTGGCGACTCGCAACAAGAGGTTTTAATATTTACAGATAACCAAGCAGCAATCACAATAGCAGGCACACCAAGAAGTAGATCCGGATCATATCTACTGGCTGAAATCATCGAACTTATTGACGAAATCCGCCTAAAAACAGAACACATAGAAATATCATGGATACCAGCACATACAGGCATAGAAGGAAATGAGGCAGCAGATATAGCCGCCAAAGAGGCAACAGGTTGGAGGAGTAACCGCCGGGAAAAAGCGAGGCCCTCGGCCCCTCCCAGGAAACTCTATGTTCTGAGGTCGACAATGGCCACATGGATAAAACAGCAAGCTGTATCTAAATGGGCAACAGACTGTGAGTCGCGAACAGATGAGCAACGGGCAATTGTTCTCGATGTCATCTCCAGGACAGAGAAGATGAGCTCCCGATCTTTCAATCATTGTAAAGGACTATTGCAGGCTGCGTGGGCCCAGGATGACCTTGCGGAGTCGAACAATATTAGCTACCGTGGTAAATTAACCTCGGTAATAAGCAATTGTGTAATTCTTCCTACCTTTGTATGATTACTTTATATAATTATTTACCAATTACGAAGTATTTACCAAAGTATCAATATCGATACAGGCGACGAGGCAGACCTGCTAAATGTGAAGTGGCTCGCTCGTGAGGAGGATCAAGCTATGTAGCACCGTACCGATGGACAGTGATACTGATGTTCATAGGGATAGCCAGGGACCTGGAGGGAATCGCTGGAAAAGACAACACTTACCCGCTAGAGTATCACCTTGATTAAGAGGACAGTTCTGACGAATTAGAGAATGAAAATGAGGAGTAGAGTCATGGTAGTCTCCTGCTCCTTGATACAATTGAAAGAAAATTTGGTCGGTGTAAGTTATATCCTATTCCCCTTGCGCCTGCCATTTGCTGCCATCGAATCGTCGATTTGACTTATTAAATACTGCAAATATATACAAAAGTACCCTATCCGGATTGATGTCTCTCTGGACCAAAGACCGTCAGGCTATGAGACTGGCTAATATAGCGCTCCATTGACAGAGGAAACAAAGTATACTTGGGAGATGTGTACGGTGAGATGCTGCGGTCACGGCAAGAGCTATTGTTGCCACGCCCAGACCATTTTGGAAGTGATTGACAAGAGGTAAAACCTAACAGGCGTCAAGGCTCCAAGCTATATGGCGCAGATAATTCTTGGTGTATAGGTATTTATGTATGTCCTTGCCGTCTCACCTCAGATGTTTGCAGTTACTCGGCTGATTGCATGTGCATGATGTGGTCCGAGAATCGACTTTAAAACCCAGCACTTAATGTACTTTCGGGCAGTTGTAGCTTGCCTCTCTTTGAGTCTCGCAGTTCTAGTTCTAAGTTACTAGGTCCAAGATTTACTCATATAGCACAGATTGTTGCCATAATTCGACTTCTTGATCTCACTTACATACTCCTTCGGCACATAAGCACACAGTAAGGCTCTAGCACTCTGACGAGGCGCTCCAGAATTCCTGTTTGAGATGTTTGCATCGATGCGACTATATCCACCTAGAGTGGGAGCAAAGATGGGGATAGCTAGTTAGAACAAGGACTAACGCTAGCAGGGACAACTAGCACTAATTATGCCGGGGCCTACCAATCCGAGCCTAAGCTATGGTCTGTCCGGGGAGAACACCCTTGATGGCACGCCCTTTGTGCTAATGTTAGTTTCTGAAATGACCAGCATATCATATTAGGTAGGTTTCATTTATGGAGTAAAATTCGCTAATTGGGTACTGATCTTTCATAGCGATCTACCCCTTACCACCCTGTTCCGTGCAGAAGCTTGCTTACATACAATAAATATGCATATATTCCGTCAAGTCGCATTTGAGGCAACTATAACAACAGCCCATGTGGTTACCATGATGAATATGTATGCATGATGTTCAATGAATTTTAGGGCAACTATGCACAAGTATACTTCTACACTGTGACGCAAACACACCCGAATTCAAAGACCCCACATATTGATTGTGGTATATATTAGTCGAACCTCATCATCTAAACCATATCTATATCCTACTATACGCCAACTCACTCAAGTTACAATCACTCAATATGTCTGTATACGTTATTACCGGAGTGTCTAAAGGAATCGGGGCGAGTCTGTCTGGTGCTGTGTTATGTATGGCCTTTGTCTAATCCAGCCTAGTTCGGGTTTGTTAAGGACATCTCGGCAGACCCGAAGAACCTGGTCGTCGGTTTGGTCCGCGACAAGGCTGCCACCGAGAAGAAGGTAGCGACTGAGCTGGGCGACCGTACTAATGTTCACATCCTCCATGGAGATCTTGACAGCTACGCCAGCCTGAAGCAAGCCGCTGCCGACACTGCCAAGATTGTTCGCGGGCGTGGCATCGACTACCTGGTTGCTAACGGAGCTTTTATATCCCAGTTAGACGCCTATGACCCAATCGGCGCATTGTAAGTCTACCACCTCTGGCTACTGTCCGTGCTGGTTTGTGGTTAACGCTATGTGTTCAACAGGAGCGACAAGGTCGAGGAGCTGGAGGATGTCACATCGAACCTATTCAAGACCAATATTGTCGGCAACATCCACTTCTTCAACCTCTTCCTTCCTCTTATCATGAAAGGCAAGGTCAAGAAGGTCATCGCCATTTCTAGCGGCCATGGGGACCTTGAATCGATCAACAATAACGAGATTAAGATATGTTCTTTGTACGCTGCCGCCAAGGCGGCCTTGAACGTCATTGTGGCTAAGTTCTCGGCACAATACAAGAAAGACGGCGTGCTCTTCTTTAGTATCAGTCCAGGAATTGTGGAGGTGGGCCATTTCGACAATGGTACATATGCCTGTTTGTGAAACTGAAAAGTCACGACACTTTACTAATATATACTCACAATTACCTCAGAACAGATTAAGGGTCTGACGACATTTATGGACAAGATTAAAGTATATGCACCTCACTTCAAGGGCGGCGTTCCTGTAGACGAAGCAGTCCGAACTATCAGGTCACTATGGGAGAGGGCCAGCATCGAGACTGGGTATGCTGGTGCGTTTGTGTCACAATTCGGAAACAAGCATTGGGTGTAGATTCAGGCTCCCGAGCCGTTACTACAGCTACATTTATTGATATAGGTGCACAATATATTTTCATTCATGTGTTACTCTGAGTCTGTGCTTTGTTTCGCTTTTTCTTCTATCTAAAGTCATTTCTGGTGTTGGAATTCTATCGAATGGCACTGTGGTTTTATACTGTCCAAGGATTATGAATAAAGGGTAGGGATGAGGTGCCCGGTTTGGGATGGATATGTGTTATAAGTAGCGACGATGAATAACTTGGTGGTGGGAGTAGGAGTGAATGATTGTGAATAGTCATGCACTCATTTCACTCAAGTAACTATCCATATGCTGTTGTGTCCTGTATATATAGAGATAGAAGGAAGTAAGTGTACACATTAGGTAGGCCTAAGTTAGGTGGGGTATATAAAGCTTCTCCTGCTTGATAGTTCATCACCAAATGCGTTGATACATACCGGGAACCTCTCAAGGGCTGTCATTTTTTGCTGTGCTGCTGTGTTCGCTGCATATTTGTTGTAGATTAGCTGGAGTATGAGGTAGAGAAGGTGAAAGTACCAGCGATGGCTCAAATGTTTGGGGATTGGATTTATGTTGTTGTTGTTGTCGAGTATGTCAAGTTGTCTTGAAATAGTATGGGCGGATAGATGATGTGATAGCAGAAATTATCTCGACACCGATGAGGATCTCTCGTGTTGAACATCGCCCTCAGTATATAGTAAAAATGCTTCGATCCGCTGCCCGGGTAGAAATGGAGATCAAGCTCTTACGTATCCTAGCATAACCATCGCTACTTTCACGATGAAGGTTCTTTATAGAAACTTCTGACAAGTTATGTCAAGCGTATCTATCCGTTGTTCTTGCCGATCATCAGATATTCAGGTGTATATACCCCTTTCGCACCCACTACGATTTCCTTCTACGATAAACAGGTTAAAGCATATAACGTTCATCTTTCCATATCTGGGCTGTCTTTGGACGGGATTAAGCATCATAATTTCTAAGGAATCAATCTGCGCACTCATTGAGTCCATGTAATATGACAGCAAAACCCGACCAACAACAGCAAACTCTTCAACCCGACAACAACAATTTCCCATCAAATTCGAAATACTCCTCTCATCATAACCCTCGTACGTTCAAACCGACCTGTTCTAATGAATGCTGAAGAATGTTCAAAAATGACCGCTCGCTTCTTGGCATGCTCGACCTGCGTGTCTAAGTGATCTGCTGATGTTATGAATTGGCCAGCAAGACAATGTTTATATACCTTCCCCGAGCTTAAAATCCATGAACTAGAAAATGGGGAATTCTCAAGCATATCATCCAGCACATGGACATACTTACAGCATGGATACGAATTTCTTCCACCTCAATCCCAGTGAATCAGGTCCAGATTCACTCCCCTCTGTCTCACCCTGTTACATTTCTCCTCTACCTCATTATTCATATCATACTACTGCAGTAGTATATATACACTATCTCTCTCTCTCTGACTCGCCAGAGATCTGCACATCTATTCACACTCTCTGCAGCTCTATGCAGCACATCCGCCACAGCCAGGAAACAAACTCCATATGACTTTCATAAAGAGGATCATGAGGATTATTCTTAGGATTACATAAGGGCAATCTCCCGCAAACGACAACAAAACCTATATTTAACAGTGGAAGTAGACATCCGACAACAAACGGATCAACACTAAAAACTCATAAAAACCAAAACTACGCAGCCATGTACTTACTTAATGGACCACGACTCGGAACGTAGCACATCCACCTGGCTGTGAAGAACATCACGAAAAGAGCCTAAGTGGCTTGAGGCAAGAACCATATATATAGGAGGATAGCTAACTAGATACTCAACAAGCAAGTCAGCTGACTTGATACCTATTGTTGAGTGCCTCTCTCTTGTATATAAAGCTCTATGAGCTCCCACTTAGTTAGCTCTTCAGTTAGAAATTCTAAGGTCTACGATTCTTTTGCACGACGTACGTCACAACCTGTTCATTTTGCTACTGTTTTGAGGATATAAACCCTCTACGTTTTGCTGTATTTTAGTTCTTCAGATAAATGAACATATACATTTCTCAGCTCAGAATCTCACACAATCTAATTCGGCCTCTGAAATAGTATTTGATAGAGTATTTGATAGATGAGTTAGACCCATATCGATGGTGGAATAATGAAACTAATCGTGTTCTAGTTTATTCAACAATAGCAAATACTCAGATGTGGAAATATATATTGGAGAATCAAAGATTCCTTTCACATCGCATCGAGTCGTTTTAGGGATCCGTTCCCCATACTTTGATACTATACTTCACTATATTTACACATGGGATTACTCTAATAAACCTTTGTCACGGAATATATATTACCCGATAAGCTACTCTCAAGAGTGGATCCTCTTTTGCGACAACCTTCTAAAACTTTGGATACTGAAGGTATTTTTTCTCTATCTTTGAGCTTTCAAAACTAATACAAGATAGGTGATGATATCGAGTTACTCAAACATCCACGAGTATTTGCTCTCGCAGATATGTTTTCAAATAGAAAAGCTAAAGGTACTTTCTTGTGAGAAGTTCGAAAAGCAACTGCAACAGCATTGGATTAGTGATACATTTCCTGATTGTATCCGCGAAGTATATTTGACGTCGAATAATATCGATTCAAGTATTATGAGAAAGACCGTGGTGGATGTAGTAGCTGCACATAGACAAGAACTGGTTCAGGTTCAGAAACAGCCTTTTCAAGGGCTTATTCGAGAGGTGGGGGACTTTGCAGTTGATCTTGTACTGAGAATGGAGAAATCATCGTCTAACGGGAGGGAAGATGGCTCGGAAATTTGATCGACATTTGGCGGGGGCGGTTGGGTTTTGGAAGATGGAGAGGAAGTATCAATAACTATTGAAGAGTGAGAGAGAGTTGTGGGATGTAGATGAGAAATACTTTTGATTATAGAATCTTGGAGTACTGGAGACTTCCACTCTGCTGATAAGATATATATTGTTGTTACGAAGAAACATGCGACCAGGGGACCTTAGGCTCAACGACTGCTTGGTTATAGTAGAACCCAGTGGGGAGATCATGCGACTAAGGTGATCTATACAGAATAGTACAGATTAAGAAGAAACGAAGGTCTATACAAACAAGATGTCCATACGCTGCGGGGCCGGTTCGTGAATATCAATTGATTTCCTCCCTTCTAATATAGTTGATAACAAAATCGGCTTTCCTTTAATTAACATAGTTATCCAATATCTTGACGACAGCTTCATGCCCGTTCTCAACAGCCCATGAGAGCGGCGTTAGACCGTACTCATTCTTCAACTCGATCTCGGCCTTGCCAGTCTCGAGTAGTAGCTTGACGACAGCCTCGTGCCCGTTCGTAGCAGCCCATAAGAGCGATGTCTGACTATATTTATCTTTCGAGTCGATCTCGACCTTGCCAGTCTCAAGCAGTAGCTTGCCGATAACCTTATGCCCGTTCCTAGCAGCCCATAAGAGCGGTGTCCGACCGTATTTATCCTTCGAGTCGATCTCGACCTTACCGGTCTCGAGTAGTAGCTTAACGACAGCCTTGTATCCGTTCCCAGCAGCCCATGAGAGCAATGTCCGACTGTACTCATCATCCTTCGACTCGATCTCGACCTTGCCAGTCTCGAGCAGTAGCTTAACGACAGCCTCGTGCCCGTTCTCAGCAGCCCATGAAAGTGATGTCTGACCATACTCATTATCCTTCGACTCGACCTCGACCTTACCGGTCTCAAGAAGTAGCTTGACGATAGCCTCATGCCCGTTCATAGCAGCCCATAAGAGCGGTGTCTGACTATATTTATCCTTCGAGTCGATCTCGACCTTACCGGTCTCGAGTAGTAGCTTAACGACAGCCTTGTATCCGTTCCCAGCAGCCCATGAGAGCAATGTCCGACTGTACTTATTATCCTTCGAGTCGATCTCGACCTTACCAGTCTCGAGTAGTAGCTTAACGATAGCTTCGTGCCTATTTATAGCAGCCCATAAGAGCGGTGTCTGACTATATTTATCCTTCGAGTCGACCTCGACCTTGCCAGTCTCGAGCAGTAGCTTAACGACGGCCTCGTGCCCGTTCTTAGCAGCCCATAAGAGCGGCGTCCGACCAGTTTGGCTGTCCTCCAAGTTTGGATTGATATCATATGTCTCAAGTAGTATGTTTACCACCGTATTGTACCCGTTCCCTGCGGCCCACGACAGCGGCGTCCGACCATATTGGCCTTTCGGCAGATCCAGATGCTCTTGTACGAATGCCATTTCATAGCCTACTATTGCTTCTCGAAGCCTCTCTTCTCCTTCTTCATATTCTTCCAAGTCATCTAATATCATTACAACATTCCATATTCTGGCTGCTTTGCTCAAATAACCTCCTACCTCTGTTTTCGAATTTTCTGACACCCAATCATTTGTTCGGACTAAGGTATCGTATTCTCCTAAATCTTGCGGCTTTGGAAAATATTCCCAGTCCCAGACAAGTAGAAAATCGCGGGGAAAGACTTCGGGCCATTTGATATATTTATCCCCCGTTTGTCCGGTCTCTAGAGGAGAAGCTGCAATCACAATAATCACAAAATGGTCCTTGCGTAATCTGATTATTGTGGGCTTTGAAGCTCCTTGAAGAAGGCAGATGAGGTCTCCATCTCGGATGGGTTTTGCCGAGGGCTGGAGAGTCCAGTGAGCGCTCGACTCTTCCCTGTATCCCAGCTGCTCGGATATGTTTTTGAAAATGATATCCACGCCCTGTCTACCATCCAAAGAAATAGTCTTCTGTACCGAAGATATCCTTCCAAGAATGCAGCCCTTGCTCTTGATTACTGCGATCTCCTTACCGCTCCAAGTATCTATAGATATCCTTTCACAGAGAAGAAATTTGGCTAGTCGCTGTAAGAGTTCCTCCCATTCAACTTCGTAGTTAGGCAACAGATTAGCTTTGCTGAGATCATCAGAGCTCATACCACTCATACCAAACAAGGCATATATCTTATCGTGGAGTAGGGTAGCCTCATGATTATGGTACATGTCTATCAGCTCGCCTAGCGTGCATATAGCTTGAGAAACTCCGCCTGTCCTACTCATTACATAGTTAGGCCTGAAGATCGCTCCCTTTATTAGGTAAGTCACTGAACGGATCAAACTCTGTAACTCTACGCGAGCTTCGTAGAACTCCCTCAATGAATCTATACCTAAGCAGAAAGCGTACCCATCAATCTCTGTAGGACCACATATAATTAGGACACACCGAGCGGCGGCAACTTCCTGAAGAACCTAGATCGACTTTCAGTAGTTTCTGCCAAAATTGTCAAGTGTCTTTTCCTTACCCAGATGCGCTGAAACCAATTTCGCTGAAGCAGTGCAAGAACTGCTGACTGAATCGTTTCGTTGCTTAAAGAAATTGTAGCATTGCCTCCAGCAGCGCGTATCTCTTCGAGCGCTTGGTCGCTATTGTCTGCCGCCTCTCCAAGCCAAACCAGTACACGGTTTGCTTGACTATAGATCGTCGTCATAATCTGAATCTGTTGCTCTTTCTCTTTGGTATTTTTCTGGTCAATACAAATAGCATCTACCCATACGATTCGTTCAAGAGAGAAATTTCGAAGATGTGACAGTGCCGCATGAAGATTTTCCGTCACAGGCAGGTTGTGTTCGCCTATATAGATAGACCGAGGATTTTTTGAATCGCCCCATACGTAGGATAAAGCGTCGTATAGATGCGTTCGTTTGCCCGGTTCCTGTAGAGAGTAGTCGAAGAGCTGACATTGAATAGGGGCATTTTTATCTTCATGGGGGAGTAGGCGAAGTAAACGAACACTGTCAGGTCCCAGCGAAAGCGGGGGATATTGGTACTGGGACATGGTAAAAGAACTCGTACACGGAAAGTTGAACTGACGCGTGTTGAGCAATGTTTACGGATATTATAATTGAGTATAACGTTGTCGTTTGTGTGGTGGCTGTGTAGCGGCTGTGCACTCCTTAAAGGGATACATGAGTTGCAATTATAGTACCAGGATGACACTGCAACCTTATATTATGCCTAAGGCTGACAACCATTTAACTGGTGCAGGACAGTGCTGAGCGTAAAATCTAGAAGTGTTCAGGGCAGAAGTCGGGTTTACTAGCGACTGTACCTCTTAACTACACTGGAGATAAATTGACCGATTACAGTATCTGTGCACAGTCCTGTGTCTTTTAAAGAAATTGATCAAGTTGTGCGTTTATAACTGTCGGAACATCGGCCTTGAGCCGCTAGTACGCACGGGCCATAAGCACGGACTATAAGTATACCGATCGTACGGATTCGGCCTCTGCAACCCCCAAAAAGCATATACGCTATAGCCGTATATACCGGAGCTGGAGTACCGGAATATATTAAATGGAGCTTCGGAATATGGTAGTTTTCTGTATATAAATAGGGCTTCTATAGCTAGCTAGCTACGAAAAATCAAGACGACTTTTACCCACCAGCACAGATTAGCCTTTTAGCGCTAGTCTAGTGCCCCGGGCAAAAGTCGCGCCGTGGCACGTGACTAACTCAGCTGAGCCCCCCTTTTTAATCAGAAGGAGGTACTTCGGTGACTGCGCCGAAGCTAGACTATTCCGGCATAGCAGCCCTTCGGACTGCTTGATCCGTGTATGACATAATCAATAAAAACAACCTCACCTAGCTCATACGAAATTCTTGGAAATCCAACGTGAAAAGCGCGTCAAAAGCCCGTTTTTACGCGTCATTTTACTCTCTGGTAACATAGGTACCGCCCAATACCCGTGTTGCCAGGATGAGCCCAATAAAATGGCCGGAAGTGGGCAAAGTAGCTCCCCACTACCTCGAGCACGGCATCATCCTCCTCGACGAAGCAGCAAAGCTACAGGCAATGGCACGACAAAAGCCAATCCCAATGAATGTCATCAGCCCGTTCACGATAGCCTCACCAGGAGTTAAAAGGAGTACAGCTAGAGCATTTTACCAGCCCAAGATTGGCCATAGGTATACAAAAGACTGTCTCCATCGATTCAAACTCACTAGCAGCGATAGGTATAGGTGCGGGCAAAGAGAATCACCCGATCACTTACTCTTGCACTGTCCAAAATATTGGCTGGGAAAGGGAGAACTGAGGAAGTCAGCTCCTTCACGATCACTGAATATGCTACTTAATGCATAATACAGTAGGGATTCAGAAAGTGCTTAAATTCATTGAATGCACAAAGATAGCTACTAGAACATGGCATCTAGCAAGGGAACCTGTAGAGTAGAGGAAGAAGAATGAACATAGAGAAAAAAAACCTGATCAAATCTCTGAAAAGATTAAGAAATTATATTATATGACTACTTCTTTTTTCTTGGTGGTTTCCATACTCTTTTCAATTGCCCGAAGGACGCTATGTATAGAATACTATGTACAGTTTGGGTAATAACTAAGCCTCCGCTAAACCTATCTAGTTAAAGCAAACTTTATAAAGGTCAAGAACAAAGGAAATCCATAGCTCTCCAACCAATCATAATCATACAAATCCCCTCAGTGCTACCTCCTGTTGAAACAGTACAAAAACTCCCTTGCGCCTGTAAGGTTAGCCAATTACTTTCTCTGTATCGTTCCTACATGGTGGTTGCAATTTCCTAGCTATTACACCAGCTCTTTCACAATTCAGACACAACAAGTTATCAATGAATGGAGACTTCGTTTGAAATTTTGGAGGAATTTGGCAAACTCTTATCAGGCAATAAAGTGGGGTACGTAATACAAAATCCTCACCTAATTTGAGAGTAGCGCCCAAATTGTGGGAGCCCCCGCCCCCATGCGGCCCTTGTCGATTTTTCCTGCACAGATTTTTTCCCCGTTAAACCGCAGGACTCAGACATTCTTTTGGACCACACATACTAAAGTACTTGGTATTTGCGATAGATAAGTGTAGTCCCTGTCGCTCCACGGACTAAATTTTGGCCAATTAAGTAGCACAGAAGACTTATGTCTGCGAGCAGATTGGTTAATAAAAAGTCAGTGCTCGAACAGGGACTACACTTATTTAGCCAAACACCCTAGCGCCACTTGTGGCTGATGGCTTAAAAGTGCAACGCCCTCTTGTAAGAGGTCAACCTTCAATGTAACCATAACGTTATTCCTTACTTTATTCCTCCCTGATTACGGTGGGATCAAATTTTTTTGATAAGGCGTGGTTCGTCCGAGGATCGAACCCGATTACACTGTAATCAGGTTTTATGATTAGATTATTATCAGTATACTGTGAGAAGGAGAATCATATAAATAAGATATTTAGAGTCGTCAGATCCAAACGAGTATTTTAATGTAGATTACATATAGTTTATCCTACGATGGAACATTTCAATATTTTGATGGGGTCGCTGGCCAAAATGTGAAATGTTGTTCGTAGTTGCCCGGCGTGCCCGGATAAATGTTAAGTTTCTTCTAGCCTCTTGAGTATTTCTGTGATTGATAGCTTTACAGGTTATTGCAAATCAATTTTCCCTGTTACTTTCTAATTACCTCAACAACCAAATTTACTTTCTCTGAAGTGCTACTATTAAGGTGTTATACTATCATTTTCTAATATTGACGGGTCAGCTGTATGCCTCAATAGATATTCAACGATTTCCACATGATCTTCTCTTGCAGTTAGCCGAAGTGGGGTTCGACCATTTTGATCTTTGAAATTCAATTCAGCACTGCTTATATACCGATACACTCCAAAGTTGCAAGCACATTGTCGCAAAGCACTTTACTGCGATGGCATCCACGATCTTTTCTGGCGACGCCAACTATGGCCTTCAAGTTGGCACAAATAACGGTTCAGTCGATTTTCATGCCCCTCCTGGTGAGTTGCAAAGGGTCTAAGCCTTACCGGCGCTAACGAAGGCTCCACTTTAGAGCGATCAGAAACCCCACCGAACCCGTCGATAGTTATACCCTTCAGCCGTGATACAGACTTTGTCGAGCGAGGAACAATACTTGATCAGATTTACCAGAAATGTGCTGTTTCAGGGTCTCGGATCGCCCTCGTTGGCCTGGGCGGCGTCGGGTAAGCGCGAATACTTTTGCTTTACGGATAGCTAACTACTACTACGAAGCAAATCGCAACTCGCCATCGAATACGCGTACCGAACCCGGGACCGATCACCGGAAACGTGGGTTTTCTGGGTCCACGCAAGCAATGCTGCCCGGTTTGAGCAGAGCTTTCGAGATATTGCAAACTGTGTTAAGATCCCCGGGCGGCAGAATTTACAGGCCAATATATTCCAGCTTGTGCACGACTGGCTGCGCAACGATAGGAAGGGAAAGTGGGTTCTTATACTTGATAATGTGGATGATGCTAGCTTCCTTGTCCAGGCTCAAAGTATCGGTAAAGAGGGGCAGACGAACAATATAAGCTATGAGAACTTACGACCGCTCATGGCATATCTTCCACAGTGCCCGAACGGATCGATTCTCATAACAACACGAAGCAAAAGCGCTGCGCTTAAGCTAGTTGAACAGCGCGACATCATTGTAGTTGAACCGATGGACAGAGCAGATGCGCTGATACTCTTTGAGAACAAATTGCGAAGGCATGACGATAGTGATGACACTGCTGAGCTCGCTGAGGCGCTCGAGTTTATGCCGCTTGCTATCGTTCAGGCAGCTACATACATATTTCAAAGAGCACCGCGCTATTCTGTACGAGATTACCTTCGTGACTTTCAGAAGAGCGATCGTAAGAAAACGAGTCTCCTTAACTACGAAGGCGAACAGCTCCGTCGAGATTGGGAAGCAAAGAACTCTATTATTATTACATGGCAAATATCATTCGACTATATTCGTGAGACAAGACCATCAGCTGCTGACTTATTGTCGCTTATGAGCTTTTTCGACCGGCAAGGAATCCCCAAGGCTCTACTTCGATGTCGAGAGGAGCGGAGAAATTTGCCGGAAGACGAGAAAGAGAGCAGCGATGATAATCAAACTGATATCACCAGTAATAGTGATGATGATGAAGATAGTAGTTCACAGTCTAGTGTGAGTGATGTGTTTGAAGAAGATATCTTAGCTCTACGAAATTATTCATTCATTTCCATCAATGCGGATAGCACAACCTTCGAAATGCATAGACTAGTGCAGCTCGCTACGCGAAAATGGCTCGAAGTTCATAAGCAGCAAGAGAGATGGAAACAGCAGTTTATCATGAATCTTTACGATGTAGTTCCTGATAACGGGGAGTATGAGAATTGGCCGAGGTGGCAGACACTTTTCCCACATGCGCAATCTGCAGTAGCTCAACAGCCGGAGGAACAAGACTCATTAAGAGACTGGGCTTCAATACTATACCAGGCAGCATGGTACGCAGAGAGGATGGGGAAAGGTACGGAGGCCGAAGAGATGTCGGTTCAGGCAATGAAAGTTAGAAAGAAGATTCTCGGTCGAGAGCACAAGAATACGCTGGCTAGTATAGTAATGGTAGGCTTAGCGTATAAACTTAGGGGCCAGTGGGACGCAGCTGAAGAGCTAGAGGTGCAAGTGATGGAGGTGAGAAAGAAGAAACTCGGAGCAGACCATCCAGACACGCTTACCAGTATGCACAATCTGGCATTGACGTATAAGAATCAAGGGCGGTGGGATGCAGCTGAAGATCTGCAAGTACAAGTAAGGGAGACTTTCAAGAAGAAACTCGGAGCAGACCATCCAGACACGCTCATCAGTATGACCAATCTCGCATCGACGTTTTGGAACCAAGGACGGTGGGATGCTGCCGAAGAGCTAAATATACAAGTGATGGAGACAAGCAAGAAGAAACTCGGAGCGGATCATCCTGATACGCTTACCAGTATGAATAATCTAGCATTGACATATATGAATAAAGGACGGTGGGATACAGCTGAAGAGTTAGAGGTACAAGTGATAGAGACAAGCAAGAAGAAACTCGGAGAGGACCATCCAAACACACTCATTAGTATAAACAACCTAGCGTTGATATATAGTAATCAAGGGCGGTGGGAAGCAGCTGAAGAGCTACAGGTGCAAGTGATGGAGACTCACAAGGAGAAACTCGGAGCAGACCATCCAGACACACTCACCAGCATAAGCAACCTAGCGTTGATATATAGGAACCAAGGGCGGTGGGATACCGCCCAAGAGCTACAAGCACAATTGATGGAGACTCGTAAGAAGAAACTCGGAGCGGACCATCCTTCTACGCTCACCAGCATGAACAATCTAGCGTTAACATTTTGGGATCAAGGTCGGTGGGATACTGCCGAAGAGCTACAGATACAAGTGATGGAGACTCGCAAGAAGAAACTTGGAGCCGATCATCCAGATACACTTACTAGCATGGCTAATCTCGCATTGATATTTTCGAACCAAGGGCGGTGGGATGCAGCTGAAGAGTTAGAGGTACAAGCGATGGAGATACGCAAGAAGAAACTCGGAGCGTATCATCCAGACACACTTAGAAGCATAGCTAATCTTACATCGACATTTTGGAACCAAGGGCGGTGGGATGCAGCTGAAGAGTTAGAGGTACAAATGATGGAGATACGCAAGAAGAAACTCGGAGCCGATCATCCAGATACACTTACTAGCATGGCTAATCTCGCATTGATATTTTCGAACCAAGGGCGGTGGGATGCAGCTGAAGAGTTAGAGGTGCAAGTGATAGAGATGAGCATAAAGAAACTCGGAGCGGACCATCCAGATACGCTTACCAGCATGAATAATCTGGCATTTACGTGGAAAGGAACCGGCAGAACAGCCCAAGCTATAACACTTATGGAGGAATGTATACAATCACGGAAATGTGTTTTGGGAATTGATCATCCAGACACCTTGTCATCCTGCTCAGCTTTGGCTGCATGGAAGGCCGAGTAAGAGGGTATTTGTATTGTTGATCTAGAGCGTTGTGGCTAAGATGAATACATAAAGTTGGCGTAATTGGTCTAGATATAGAGCCAAGAGAAATCTCAAACAAGTCGAGCATTTACTCCCGAAAACAGCTCAACTGTCGGGTCCGGAGCCTAGAGGCATCAAAATACAGTCCCGGAAGTGGTAGTTGTCATTGGCGCACCGCTGATAAGGCTTTACGTTCATCGAACTGTAAGCTTGGATGGCTTCTAAGTTGACATAATAGGCACTCTTCTCTATTGGGATATACTTATCCGATTTGAACACCACATCCCGCTGAACTGTGTACGGGTTTTTAATCCGTATCGCTGATCAATCTCCTAGTCTAGTTGAACTTATCCAAGAGTCCTGTGCTTAATATGAATTTTGCAGTGTTCTGAGCTGTCTCAGTACCTGTCAGTACAATACTCACCTCTGGGATTACCGCTCTCCCCAGCCATTGCTTCCTTTCACCTCTGTAGCTGATGCATTCCTTCACTACCTGAACTACTGTCTAGTCCTCTATCTCGCACACGCATCCCGGTGATCCCACCTGCTCGATTCTCTGTAGGTAGCTTTTGAGTCCAATCTTACCTTCCTGAGTTCGATCAGTATGGAGTTCAAAGACTTAGGTAAGTCCCTGTAAAGGCTTTCAATTGTGCGAGGAGGTAGGCGTCTGAGTATACCGTTTTATTGCTCTCCTGCGTTTGTCTTTTGGTACTATACTGTGCTCCACTCATTCCTTACCACCGCGATTAGGAGTATTTTACACGACGCTTGAAGTGTCTGGACCGCGGATGCGAACATTTCTCGAGGGCCTCTGTTCCCTTTTCGTCAGCCTGCGGCTTCAGTAGCTAGCATACCCGCTGTTTCATTGCCCGGTACATTTGTGTATGCTGGTATCTATCGCATTTCCACTTTGACCCCGCCAATTGAGGCACCTTATGAATGATACAATTTGCCGTAGCAGATACTGTCCTGATGTCTACTTAGATAAAGATTTGAGGTGATAGATATCTGATTGTCTGTGAATATACTGATAGCTTCGATTGTCTTACTTTTCTTAACTGCCATCATCAGTACCTAAGTGATCCCAATGAGCTCTACTGCCTAGCCTATGCTTTGTACTGGGATACCCATATCTACTCTCGCCTCCCATCTATCGACGGAGTACCATACTGCTGCTCTCACTCTGCCTCTGGTATCACTACTATCATTGTATACCAGCATATGCTTGTAGGTGGCCTATTTCTTAATCTCTTGTCATGTTTAATGGTTACTGCTTCGATATCAGGAGCGATGCTTATTTTTGAAGGATACTATTATAGCTTTATCACTGTAGCGAAGTGTTCTTTCCAGCTGCTCCAAGGCTTATGGCCTTAGAACCCTTGCCATGTATTCCTCTAGCTTTTCAGCGGGGATTGTCTAGTGTTCAAGGGGGGAAGTGTTGTGTCTACTGTAGTAAAGACTCCGAAAGCGCAGCAAATACCTGAAGATAGTTAGAACCTGTCGTACGGCTAACTTTCAGAGAAGGAGTGGTATACCTCTGATTCATAAATCCCTTGCTCCCGAACTGGAACTCCAATCTCGTCGAATAAACTATGAAGCTGACCTTTAATTGTTGAAACCTACGAACTCAGAAAGCCGGTATCCACTACATGGAATACAAGCGAGACTTACGCAAAGAGTAAACAATATATATAAATCGAATTGAAAGTAAAAACATAGAAAACTCAATTAATCCAAAGGGGAAGAGGATTGTAATTTCAAAAGGAAGGACGGAGGATTGTAGAGAAAACAAGTGGAGAAACTGAAAGTGGAGATAGGAATTCACTCCTACAATGATTTCATTTGGATCGCGATTATGAAGTCTTTTTCAATATATTTCAAAGTATTCATCAATAGAAAGAAGAGGGTTGGATTTCAAAAAAATTTGGTGTATATAGCTTTCTGGCTAAAAACTTTTACCTTCGCGAGATAGAACGAAAGATATATAGAGGAGATATAATCAGAGTTCATGATAGAAGAAAGATGGGCTTTTTATATAAGATATACTACCTACTGATAAAGATATAATTCAATGAGACTTCTCTTGAATTCGCGGTTTCTGAGAATGAAACAGGTAGGTGAGGTTTTGGGATAGAGATACCCCAGGGAAAACTATATATGCCTACAATAGCAAAGTATACTTATTCAAAGTACAGATTGAAAGAGTACAGATTATTATACTCCTGTTTAAGAATAAATCATTTCTTCAACAACCTCGAAGTTTGCATCCTGTTATATCATGTCCTAGCGAAATTTTCCTAATAATTCCCAAACTCGAGCTTCTTCAAAGCAGGATCTTTTTCCGCTTCCTTCTCCTTATTTACTACATTTGGTGTATCAGCAATATGGAATACTAGTTTCTTACTACTTATCTTACCAGTTCTTACGTTTATAATTCTGTATTGCATAGTGTGTTAGTATTAGTTCTTTAACTTTACTTCATCTCTTAGATATTCTGTTGTTAGGTTACGATTGAACTCAAGGATATAGTCATAAATAACTTGATTGAAATCAACTATGTTGCTTAGCTTGCTTAGATCAACCACTTGACCAAGTGGTTGATATACTATTGACACTAGCTTACGCTAACCCTTAATGGGTATAGTTCCATTGGCTCAGTGTTCCTTACCTTCAACAACTTATCATAAGAACTTTTATTATCTCAGTACACTGGTTTGCCCCCCCCCCCCGCTCCCCGGAGTTTAGCGGCCGCCACATCAGGCAAGGTGCGTGCACAGGCCAGCCGATTTCAACATCTATAAGACTTACGCTCCCCTCTTCTCTGTCTACCCGGCGCGTCTCTCATCAATAACGGTGTCGCAGCGATAACGAACCAAAGTACACACCATCTTCATCAGAGTTCCAATCTGTACGATTTGATATCTTCAAAGCTGTGTTCGGTCGTTACCCTCACTGACGAGGAACAATTCAGCGGCGATGATAAAGAACTTGCAGTTTATCAACGAGCTTCTTTACGAGCTTCTGCAGTATGGCAGCTGGAACATGCAGCGGCATCAAGTCGCGACTCGGCACCAAATAAGTTAAGGTCGAAGTCAAAATCAAGAGAGGGACAGCCTTCCGAGGCTACGTACACAAATTACCTTTCAAGAGTAAATGATTATACGAACTCAAAGCTACCGATGAACCTTCCTCATATGCGATTGTAAGTCTCGCGCGCTTATTCTATAGTTGCAGCAAGCTAATGGGTCTAGATATCTGTCGATATATCCACTACTTTGCCTAGCGGCGCAATACTCCGAGCATATGTACGCAAAACCAGCTGGACAAGAAGAGAGACACGAGTGAATGCCGGCTGGAGGACAGGGACAATGATGAAGAGTGTGCCGATTGATGATATTGACATAATTGTTTTCGCATTTAGGGGAACTCAAACTTTCATGGATTGGACCGTCAATGTTCAAACAAAACCAAAGTCGCCAGAGGGATTCCTGGTAAGCTAAACATACATCACCACTGCCTGATGATTCTGGCTAATTGATCTTTAGGACGATACAGGCAATATTTGTCATGTTAGCTTTCTCAGCGTCGCCTGTAACTGGATAAACCCCGTTGCTGCACATCTTCGACATCTTCTCGAAGAAAATCCAAGTTGAGCCCGGTGATCACTTCTCATCACCGACCACTCTGCTGGTGGTGCTGTGGCGGCTTTGATCTACTCGTATATGCTCTCGACTAGTCCTGAAGCTGAGTCCGAACTCAACATTCTCACAGGCTGTTTCAAACGCATTATCTGTGTTACATTCGGAGCCCTACCTATTTCTTTACTTCCGTTAACGAAGCCCGATAACCCATTTGCTTCCAAGTCAATCTTTATATCTTTCATCAATGAGGGCCATCTTGTTACGAGAGCAGATTTCGCCTATATGAGGTCGTTACTCGATCTGCTTTCTACTCCTGTACCTGGAAAATCTTATCTAGGACCGCTATATACGCGGAGAATCGAGGTGTTGGCTACAAATACGGTGATAGGACGAATATGAATTATGATAGGAGTATTGGTTTGAGGAGGAATGAATTTGGACTTCGGCACGTATACGGCATTATACCCATATATTTCACGTTGTATATCATTATTCATGAGGCATGAGCAATCTATAATTTTTTTCTCTCAGACGGTCCAAGGGACCTCGTCAGGTGATTTACAGCGAATGATACATGCTGTCGAGGAGATTGACTGGATACGCATTTATCACATTGGTTTGAACAGTTTCTTAACAGCTTTTCCATTTTTCCGGGTACACCTAAACATTCTTGGATTAATTGGTCATTGCGGCAAGAGCTGAGCAGGAATTACGAGAAGAAACTGTTGAGTTGCTGATTGATATAGTACAACAAATGACAAACTGAAGTATCTGGCGGCAATACTTCCAAGACCGAATAACAAAACTAAACAGATATGAGAGTTATATCATTATGTGCCCTAAAAAACCACGTAACTAAGTCTATATGCCCAGGAAACACTATGAAACGATAAAGAAGGTATCCATAATATCCCACGCTTTCTGTCTCTTCTATCTCTTCTGAACGTCCAACTCCTTTTCCGAAGTTTCCCCGAACTATGTCGCGATATCCGTTCGTCACAACCTTTTGTCTTCCTAGACAAAACCAAGACGCCTTTGTATCTTCAACCGAATTCGAATGCCTGTGAAAGTTGAATTATGGAGCCCCGATTCTCTGCGGACGGGAGATGGGAACAACGAGATCGGGAGATAGTCGGGTCTGCATGGTCGGGTAGTGCATGTCCGTGACGACAGACATGAGGATTACGTTGAAGCTCTGCTGTCGATAGAGAGTGTCAATGTACTGCATTGACAGACTGGGAGGTTGCTCAGCCTGGGTTTGTTCTTCGTGGTTTGGAGCTACACCAAAGGGTATGTTGGGGTGATGTGGTGGCCAGAGGGAACCACCTCCATCTCCAGTGGAAGCAGCATCTCGGATCATGAGCTGGAGTTCGGTTTGATTTCCTTCTTCGAGATCTGCTCATACGATTGCTTGTTAGGTTACTTATAAAACTTCGAAGCTACGAAAAGGAAGAATGGAATCTACCTCTTGCTTGCGCTCTCCTCTGTCGCGACACCATAATGGTAACAACTGCGAGGATTGTAGTTACCACGCCGAAGCTGATAGCTAAGATGTTGTCGGTGGATACTACTTTAATGTCAATCGAAAGCTTTGAATTCTCTTATCTAATGAAACTTACACATAATTTTGGTTGCTTGAATTCCCCTTGGTTTTTGGTCTTCTTCCTTTATAAAGATATCAGATAGATATTATAGAATCTATTTCCTCGGCGACCATGAGACATGAGATTCACCGACTTTCCAAATGTTATATCCAATCAGTGCTGTAGATACTTACGCTAAGCTATTTACATGTTAGTGATATATCGGGGTACCTTGGGTGGAATCCCTGAGGAGGATCTATCACTCAAAGGTGAGCTTGGTCTAGTGAGGCTTGAGACTGCATAAAGAGCAAACGCTTGACAGATGAAATTTCTTCATATTGCTTGGACAGTAAGCCATTGGACGTCGTTAGACCTTGTTGTTCTTGAGGGGCGATCTCGATTGACTCTGGCCCTGTAATATATACATACAATGAGCAAATCTTGCCTGAACAATATATTGAGGTCGTAATCGACGGCAAGGGTCAAAGTGTTCAAGGTACTCCTGACGAAGTGACAATTGTGGCTTAGATGTGGTTAATTAATTGCAGCTTCACATCTGGAATATGAAGGCTGCCCGGTTGTAGTTTGTAGATTCCGAGGCTGAGTTGGCAAATCCTGCAGCGCGCGAGTTACGGTGTCGCCGATCATAGAAATCTATAACGAGGATGTTGGAAAAGGGGCAAGGTATAGGGGAGTAGATGAGAATGTACAAGGGGCTGCAAACTTTCGAGGCACTACACTGTAAAGCTAGAACGAGAAGACTTCCTGTACCTGCAAACGTGGATATACATGAGTATCCGCTTTGAAAGTCCGAAGGACTGAATCATACCACCACGCTAAGATATATAACCTGTGGTTCGATGCATAGATAGATTTGAAAATAGCACCTAGTAAATGAAAGCTTAGGCTGAAAGCAGTCACCGACGAAAACAGGATTTAGTTACCAAAAGAATACGTCAATAAGCCAAGCCCAATTCAGAGTATTCGCAAAATAGCTCGCCATTGTTAGGCAAAGAAGACCTTCCTCTGTATATAATTCCACGGGTAAATGAAGGATCCAAAGCTCAACCACCACAATCTCCCATGGATGCGGATTCTCGACGGCAAACCATTACTTCTCAAAGACCGAAGGGTTATCTATGGATATCTGACCAAGACTCACCATTTACAAGATCATCATTCGATCCGTCAAACATCGCGTCTATTCAAGCAAATAAAACACGGGCTCAGGCGATGAAACCAGGTACATGTAGATCACTGAAATCTTCCCCTCAACTTGTGCCACGATCAGCCCCTCATTCAAGTCAACATAATCATCACAATAGCCAATCAGCTGCGTTACTACCGTTTTACATACGAGAAATACTTCAGATCATGAATCCAAGCCTCAGGGTGAAGAGTATACCATCATACTACAGCCAGAGACTAGACCCATTTCACAAGAGCAACTCGTAGCTGAAGTGAAGAGTATCTATACTGGCCTCGTGATGGTCGAGGCGAAGTGTATAGAGGTTGATAATAAACAAGCTGGCTTGGCACAAGGTGATTCTTCTTCGCAGTCGAAGCTGAACAACGAACAATGGCAAGCACTGATTGCACTGCATCGCACCTTGCTACATGAACACCATGACTTCTTTTTGGCTTCTCAGCATCCATCTGCGAGTTTAGCGTTACGTCGTCTCGCTTCAAAGTACGCGATGCCCGCGCGAATGTGGCGCCACGGGATCCATTCGTTCCTAGAACTCTTAAGGCACAGATTACCGCAATCGCTCGATCATATGCTGGCGTTCATATACTTGGCTTATTCGATGATGGCATTACTGTACGAAACAGTACCGGCGTTTGAAGACACTTGGATCGAATGCCTGAGTGATCTGGGGCGCTACCGTATGGCTATCGAGGATGACGATATCAGAGATCGAGAAGTGTGGACTGGAGTAGCTCGCTATTGGTATTCTAAAGCTTCTAATAAAGCCCCTACGACTGGTCGACTTTACCATCATCTGGGCATCCTTGCAAGGCCAAATGCTCTACAACAGCTCTACTACTATGCAAAGTCTCTTTGTGTAGTAGTGCCCTTCACTTCTGCACGCGAGTCGATTCTTACACTTTTTGATCCTGTTCTCAATGCTGAGAACGGCCAAGGCCAATACCGATTGCCTCCTCTCGATACTGCTTTTATCAGAGCCCATGCACACCTATTCACGAACAGAACCATAGACAGATTTGATACAGCAGTTAACGAGTTCCTTGCGCTCCTCGATAGTCATATTGGTCGTGTAACCAAGAAGTTTCTAGAACAGGGTTATCAGATCTCTATTTCCAATGCTGTTGCGGTCCTGAGCTTCGGTTCGAAAGACAACCCTATTATGAAAGCTATAACACCAGCTGACAAAACTGATGTTCAGATGGAAGGTACTCATGATGAATCTTCCCCTGTTATGGTTTCTTTCAGGCACGCAGAGAGGCTTAGTAACTCAGCACTTGAAATTGCTCTTTTGCGAATAGGCGACCCAAATTGCCTTAGTTTCGTTCATTGTTCTCTTGTTTTTATATACCACATGTCTCATTTCTCTGGCGCGATGGATATTTTGGCACCGGCGTACCCATGGCAGAGTCTTGCGATTTACTTGAATACATTTCTTACGACCTATACTACTCTTAAGCGTATTCAAGATGATAAGTTCCCTTCGCCAGAGAAGGATGACGTACGTCCTTTTCCAGAAGACTACGCAATGCAGGGTTTACTTTATACTGAGAAGTTGTATCCCGAGAAATGGTTTCTCGGAGAGAAAACTGACGAAGAGGAGAAATATCACGAGCTCCCGTCAATGGTTGAGGAACGCAGGGAGCGCATCTTATGGCTTGCTTGCCGTATTGCTAATGCTGGTCCATGGATTCGCTTTGACAGCTCAAAACCCAAATTCTCCGTTGATGGTAAAGCCACAGACTTGGAGACATTAAAGTCCCGCTCGACCAGGTTTGCTTCTGCTACCTTTGATACCACCTTACCCAGGCCAGAGACCTGGTCAACTATCGGCACCAACCCAGACGCTGAAGACATATTACCTGTAACCAAAAGGTGACGCCACTCCTGGTGGAGTGACAATTGTGGCTTTTATATCTGCGAGATCTATGACAAGGAAATGCTCGCGATTGTTCGCTGTTTGGAGGAATGGGACGCGGAACTGAGAGGTGTCGACCACTTTGAGATTCATACCGACCACAAGAACTTGGAGTACTTCATGACAATGCGGAAACTCACGGAACGGCAGATGAGATGGTCACTGATCCTCGCAAGATACAACTTCACCATTGTACATATCCCGGGGACGACAAATGAACGCGCCGACGCCTTATCTAGGAGAGATCAAGATCTACCAGCAGATGGAAGAGATGAACGGCTCACGGAGCGTAGTGTCCAACTGATAAAAGCCGAATGGTTGACAAAGAAGACCTCCAAGATCAGTCACACGAAAACCAGCTATCTAGGAAACGACCAGGTCACGATCTCACCTTTAGAGACTAATCATCCTGAAGATAAACGCGTTGAGGGCGATTTAAATGGACAACTCGAAGAACCCCTTATTGGCGACGATACCCTTGAAAAGGACGAGTGGGGGACCCTCTGCGCTGTTGATCCGACATACCAAGGAGTTCGGAGAGTATTGGAAACCGAGTCGCGGAAGCTCCCAAAGGAACTCAATCTGAAGGTGTCGTTGACGGAGTGCTCCTTGAGCCCAGAAGGTTGGGTGCTGTTTCGCGGTCGTAGATGGGTGCCGGAAGGGAACAATCTGCGTACCAGGTTGATCCAGACAGTTCATGATTCGGTTATTGCCGGCCATCCAGGTCGAGAAGTCACTTATGCAATGGTAGCACGGCAATGGGTTACACACCGCCGCCCTTGCTCTGATATAATAACTTGAGGCTTGGCGCCTGATGATTCTAGAAGATACTAGAAACTGAGTGGCAATTTTAAATTATTATAAAAGTATGAACTCTCCTAAGACTCTCTATAAAATGAAGAAAAATAAAAAAGAGATATAATAAGAAGACAATATAAAGGAAAATAATGATTAAAACCCTACTGGTCTCAAGGATAAATACTTCGTCCCCGGCGAAACAGTTACGCCAAGCTTTCGAGAAATTTCTATACAAACCAGGGAGGATTTTATCCACACATAGATATTTCAGCCAATAGTATACAGAGAATCAAAGGCTATGAAGCTATTCAGACTCCCTGTTGTGATCTACCTTGGCGTAACTGTTATGCCTATAACGAAGTAAGTGTAGTCCCTGTCGCTCCATGATCTAAATTCTAGCCAATCAAGTAGCATAGGAGAGGTGACTGCCGCGAGCTGATTGGTTGATAAATAGAAGGTGCGAGAACAGGGACTACACTTATTTATCCTTGGGACCAAGTATATTCTATATATAATATATTACAGAAACTTTGGTGTATGTGTAAATTCGAAAAATGAAATTCTCCCAAAGCCTAGCCCCAGAACAACAAATCCACGATAAATAGAAACAGCTGTTGTGCGGTATTCAGATGGTAACCAGAGAATATTTGCACCATCTTCTATAATCCAGTCATTTGATACAGCTAGAGTATATAGTAGCATCTGGTTATCTGACTTAGATACCATACGTTTACCATCAGGCGAGAAAGCGACGCAGCTGACCCAGCTGATATGGCCCTCGAGTGTTGGCTGGATCTGTAGTCCTGTCGCTGTATCCCAAAATCGTACTGTCTTATCGTCAGATCCAGATACGACCTGCTTGCCATTAGGCGAGAAAGCTACTGAGCAGACCGAGTTAGTATGGCCCTCGAGTGCTGGTAGCACCTGCTGTCCTGTCGCTGTATCCCAGAGCCGTACTGTCTCATCCCAAGATCCAGATACGACCTGTTTACCATCGGGCGAGAAAGCGACCGAGTTAACCCCGCTGGTATGGCCCTCGAGCGTTTGTAGTATCTCATTCCAATATTGTTCTACTATCAGCTTTTTCTTGATCCAAGGCGGTATACATGTCTCAAATGTTGTTCGGATAATACTCTTTTCTGGGGCGAAGACAAGCGCCGAACAATACGCTTGAAGGGGCGTCTGCTCAATAACTGATCTGCTATATAAAGCAAACCTCTTTGCATCGTGTATAAATGCATATAGATTAGGGCTTTCATCAGCCTTATTAAGGTTAATAGGATTTTCCGATATTATAATTCAATAACGTAGAGAAACTTACATGAAGTTGATTTTCGAGTTTCCTAACCATTATTATCCCATCTGGCAGTCTTTTCATTAGACTAAGCGCCTCAAGCCAGTAAAGATAACTCTGGGTTAAAAACATGTAGACTAAGCCACTGTCCTTGAGGTCATCATTAGAGTTCCCTTTCGTATTTGAGCGTAGTAGATGGTCAACCCAATAGAGACAAGAGTACCGTGCTGCGGCTAGTGGATTTGGATCGGGCAACTTGACTTGGTCGATAGAGATTATAGGAGCGCGTAGGCTATAAATATCACGCTGTAGTGTACTAGACATGACTTGTATCGATCTCGAGAATATTGTATAGTTCACTTTTTCTTTACCAGAAGGAAACACCTTATCCAATACTTGCCCGAGTAAAAAGTCCTTAGCGGACTGATGGACAAAGAAGATAGTGCGTTCCCGAAGCGTTAGAAGGGAGCCACAAAGACCTATGATCTCCGATAGAGCTTCATAATCGCCAGCCACTTCGTCGGGCATATCCACAAACGCTACCAGCTCGTCCAGCGTAACAGGCCGGTACACAGTCGAAACGACAGCCAGTATGCTTTTGCAGAGCTCAGCATCTTCTGAATCCATGATTTGGTCTAACATCAGTGGGTAGAGGGCATCGAGTCCAGGCGGAAACGCTGTCAACTTCTGCCGAGCCTTCCATCCCAAAATATTGGACAGCTCTTGGCAGACCAAAGCTACCCAAAGAAAAGTACCGTTTGCGTTTAACGTTAAATGCTGCTGGATAGCTTCCCGTGTAATTTTGCTATATTTGTTTCGCATCGCTAGCTGATTCACCTTGAGCTGGATAAATGTCGCAACAGCAGCGGAGACCGATTTTTCGTTAAGCTCGAGACAAAGCCTTAGCTTCTGTGGCGCAGTGTCGAAAGTCTTCTCGATGTTTGGCCAGTTGCGGCTAGAAACAATCCACTTGATACGAGGAGATATTGAGGAAGTCTGCACGACGAATTCCATCAACTTTGGCAAGCCTGCTATGTATTCGTCGAGTGCATCGACGATTAAGTACATATAATCTAAGCTCGGGTCTTGTAGAATATTAGTGAAGATCTCGGATAGCGCAACCCAGGCATTTGCATCCTCGAAGAGCGTTTTACCAGCCTGATCGTACTTTGTCCGTATATACGAGATGAGAGACGGCTGTTGGTAAACAAGCAAATAGATCAGACCCCGTAACACGGCCGTGGCGTAGTTAATCCGGGAGTCAGTGGCCTGGCAGAAGAAGTACGATAGAAGAACCGATTTGGCCTTGGACCTCTCTAACTCGTTGATAACTCCGCAGAGTAGCATCGTCTTGCCCTTGCCAGGATCGCCCTTAATCCAAAGCAGCCACCTTCGCCGGTCGTTGCGCCATTGTCGGAAGTCAGGGTTTTCTAAGATCCAGCTGTATAAGTCCTCTAGTAAACCACCCTTAGCGTCCTCAATACGCTTCTTGTCATCGCGCGGATCAGAAAGAAGTAAGTCTTTGATACATTTCTGCATCCTAACCATAATTCCTGAATGAATCTTATATAAGATTCATTCATTCTCCCACCAAAATTTTAGCGTCGATTTGCCGAGGCCATAAGATTCATTCAGTAAGATTCATTCATTAGGGTTAGGTCCATACCCGCCCAAATACAGCTCGGATCCGGTTCAAATTCGAGTATAAGTTAAGTTCAATCCAGGCGACACCCATCCCGTTGAGTATTCCCCCCAAACCCCATTCGAAGGTGAGTTGTACGAAGAGATCATTATTGTCGTCGATTTTTGATGGGGTAAACCCATGCACAGACCATATCCGCCAATACAGGGGTCAGTCCACCCATATACAGGCCCAGTCACGAGATGCACAGACCAAGTCCGCCTCCAGAGAGAGCCTTCTGGAAGTAACCGTTAAATCTGTTTATCACGGACCACTTTTGGATCTGTGCCCTCGTGGTAAGATCACTCTTAGCTCTATGCGTCTATGGTTCATTTACGCCGTAATTCCAGAATGTCTATAGCTGGTAAGATCACCATATGCTCTGTGCACTCATCTAATTTTAAGGGTTTTAGGGTTAGATTTTTACCCACGTACCGTCAGTCGGGCGACCATATGAATAACATATTCCACATCCCCAAGCCACGGCGAGTATCATGATGTAGATTATAGATAGGGTATCCCATAATTAAATATCAATATATTTTGATGGGGTTGCGTACCAAAATGTGAAATGTCAGTGATATGGGACGTGCACTCCAGATTCCCCCATATAAAGTAAGTTCCCCAACCGAATTAACCCCCATTGTTATCACCACCATATTATCACCACCATATTATCACCACCATATTATCACCACCATATTTTCATATCAGTAGGAGAGTCCACGATATCAGATAGATATACAGGAGACTACCGCATTTAACCGTTTATAGTAGGCCGTCTACGGTCGATTGTCTGGTTTATTACTCCTACTACGAGGTCCTGGTCAGTGACTTGGCCGACAAGCATAATGATCTCAGCCTTCGGTGCCGGAACGCACTCGTCGCGGCACACTCTGACCTACGGCTCCGCCGGCCGGCGAACAGTGACTTTAGCACTGGTCCTCGGAACCCTATCCCCGCCATCGAGGGCCTTACGATCCAGAAGGGGTTCGCCTGCAGCACGTGTAATTTTGTGACGATTAGCTGGAAGAAATTGCGAGTACACTGCGGAGAGCAGAAGAACAAGGGAATATTGAGCAAGAAGGATCCGCAACACTGGCCTGAAGTCAAGCTGCAGACCTTCTTTACTGTTCCTGGCAATACCGTCGAAGATTCGGAATTCAGCCTAGTGTCGTCTGATGAGGCTGGCAGGATCCGTGTGCACTTCCTCCCCACCGGCCGCATCGAAAAATGAGGCTGGGTTAAAAAGGTGTCGGCAAACGATAGTCCCTAGATAGCGGCATCGTTTGGGAGTGCGCATGCCAGATCATCATTCGTGAAGTCCAATGCTGCTACGTGTACCACGAGAGCATTGAGGAATCCTGCCAATCGTACCCAGGGAAATCTGGAGGCGATGAGCGCCAACGCCGTGAAAGAATCGCAAATCCGACGAAGGAAGATGAGTGTCAGATTGATATACGGGAACACCTGCAAGTCACCAACCTGCGCCAACATGACGTGCAACATCCGGTTACTGAACCATTCCAAGCGTTGGTATCCAGACTCCGGTAACTGATCCCGATTACATGAAGTCGTGGACCACAGAGCATCACACTTAAAGCTGCTTCCTCAATATCCACAAATCCAGTCTGTACAACATTGCACAATTTATCAATGATCATTGCTCCACTGCATTTCTTCTCTCCAAAACCCTTCATCATGTATTCCACAACCTCCAAGAACCACTCCATCCGCCTTGTCCATCCTGAGAACTTCTCCACAATATATGTCAGAGGCACAATGTTGTATGCGCCCACACTCTCTGCATCCTTGCGCAAGATACTGTTTTCGACCTCGAGCACTTTCCGCTGAAAGTTTTTGAGATGTACCGAACTGATAGCTGTTGCGACAGCTTGGCAGATGCTCGAAGAATGTTTGGTCGATATTGTATTCGTGTGGGCGAGGAGCTTGCAGTGAAGGTCACTCAAGCGGGCGACCGAAGAGAGGAGGGACTTTTCGGAGGGTGAGAGTATAGAGGATGAGGATGTATGATCGGCTGTGAGTAGTGGGGAAGGATGCCCTGAGAGTGAGAGGAGTATTTCGTGGAACATTTTGCTCGGGTTCTAAGCATAATTAGTACATTGTCCAGAGGTCATATTCTGTGGGAGTCCTACGAAGCGTTTCCCCTCCGTTTGATCCAGTCGCCGAAATCTTGGATTAACAATATGGTAGTACCCAGTAATTCGAACCGACACATCGATTCATTCCATCTTTCCTATCAAAGGCACACAGGCCCAAAAATGACAGCCTGCGCTTGCGTGGATTTTATATTGACAGAGGTGAATGTGGTTGTAAATTTCCTAATTGAGTCGCGGTCTATGTAATGTCGTGTTGCGGGGACGCGACGGATAAGCCGAGCTAGACCAATATCTTCCGGCAGCGACTACCCGCTAATGTGAGGATTCGTTCTCTACCAACACTACGAATAATTGTGAATATTCACTCTTATGGCAGTACATTAATCAATATCCTATAGCAGATTGCCCCTGCTGCATCGGTGTTTTCTGTAGCATAAAGACCAGCTTTCCCACCTAGTCAGTAGTGATAAACAAGTCCATTCAGCTCACATTACCACAAACCTACAAATCCTCAAACGCAAAAATGTTATTCGCCAATCACTTCGTTAGATGGCTCACGGTCGCACTGATCAGCCTCTTCCTACAGACCGCAAAAGGACATGATGATTTGAAGCAGCAATCAGGGGCCTTGCAGTTTCGGTGTGAGGACTTTGCCTGCTTTCAAAAGTACTGGCACAGTCTTAGCGCAGAATTGAACGCCGGTGTCGTTGAAGCATTCAAATCTCGTGGAGTATCGCTTGTGGAGATCACTGATGCAGCCCTTTCTCTGATTCCTACCGCTTTCAGGGAGCAAGCTGAAGAGGAGCAGGATGAAGAGGAGCAGGATGAAGAGGAGAAGGCTAAGTTCTATCAAACAGCATGGGACGATTTGCCGCAAACTATCAAGGACTGGATCAAAGCACATCCATATCAAACAGCATTCCACGTTGTCAACGGAATTGTGTTCTTCGTACCGTCTGCAGCCAGTGGTCCCGTTCTCTGGATATTGGGCTATACATCCGCAGGACCAAGAGCAGGTGTGTTATGTTAGACCGAAAACTTTCTCATACATAACTGACTTTTCACAGCATCCTTCGCATCTTTACTGCAGAGCAAAATCGGTATGGTTGGCGCAAGAAGCTTTTTTGCCTACCTTCAAAGTGCGCCAATGGGGGGTTATGGAGCTCCTGCTGTTAATATGGGTACTAGAGTCTTTGCCTTTTTGGGTGCTAATGTGCCTACAATGTGGGACTGGATCGGATCAGACAGCCAGGAGAGCAAGGATGAGAAGACATCTTCGGAATCTAAGGCCTAACGGTGGAGTTGAGGGGAGTCAGTAATTCTTTCTTCTCGCATTGTGTATCGAGAATGGTTGCTTGGACTACTCAAGGTTCTTTTTCAGGAAGTTACACGTGTGTCGTTTGTAGGAAAGACAGTAGGGCTTGAGGAGACAGATGATCTATCACTTGTCCACTTCGGAGGGTCTATCACTTGTTCGTTACGGATTATCTATCACTCGTTCATTACGGATGACTGCATATGGCCTTCGCAACAATAGAATTTGGTTATCTTGATCTCTAACTTTTTGCTACTGGTTCGCATTTAAAAGCACGAACTCTCTGCTGATATAGTCATCACCTTTCCACCTCTAACTCACACATTAAGTGCTCATCCACTTCTCTGTTTCTCCAGCAGCAGCAGCTACAACGCTTTCCACGAACAACTCACGTCAATCAGCTATTCACAAGGAACTAAACTTATATCCTCAAAGCCTTCTACACAATGAATCTCTTCCAAACTCTCAAATGTGGCGTCAAGCGACTCATCATGTCGGCCAGTGATGCTCTTGCAGCAATCAAGAGTTGGTTTCGTCAGAACTTCGATCGTATCATCAGCCAAATTCTCGCATGTCTTCGTAGCATTTGGCATGAATGGGTAGCACCGGTAGCCCGATACATTATCGACACAATGAAGAAATACCCCTTGGCGACCGTGATGGTGATCGCAATCGCAATCGGCGCTTTTTTTCTCTTCTGTCCAGGAGGCTCTATCATCATTCTAGGAGCGCTCGGCTTCGCTGCTTACGGCCCAGTTGCTGGTAAGTCACTTCTGTCCCGCTCGTCAACTCCAAGATTATTCCGAAGCATCCCCACAGCCACCCAAATATCCTTCTAACAGTCATTTTATCGTTAGGTTCCTTTGCAGCATGGATCCAGGCATTCATTGGGAATATTTCTGCTGGCAGCTTATTTGCGATCCTACAGAGTGCAGCAATGGGTGGCTGCGGAGTAACGGTGTTTGTGGGCATTTGTATTGTTAGTGCACTGATACTGATCATGGCGGCTCTGGCGCTTTATGCTGCGAAATGCGCGTCCCAAAGAAAGCAGAGGATGGAATGAACGCTCGAAAGACCCAAGTACGGTGCGAGAATGCTTGGCGATGAATTTTGAGAGAGGATTGCTAGCAATAGTGGGTGACAGAATTCCGTGCGCACGGGCCATAAGCGTAAATATCATCATTTAGCTATATGCATTTAATCATCAACAACTACAACCATGGCGCCACCAACACGCTTGAGACCCTTTAGGACTCCTTCTCCTACTCCTCTAGAAGGCAAGGAAGCTAAGACTCCAAGGAGAACCCAGTTCTTCAATGCCCTGGCGCGCGAGGGGAACTCTAAGGCTGTTCGTACGATAGCGAAGGAATGTTGCATTGCAGAGTCGACGGCACGAAAATGGCGGCAACAATACCTAGATATGGGTGAAGAAGCCAAGCGGCATACACGGCCGAGGTCGAAAGTACTTGGGCGCAACTCTAGAGTCACTAAATCGACATGTAAGATGTTGGTTTCTCCGTCCAAAAACCCTGTCCGCAAACAGCCACTTGAGGCTCAAATCGCATACCACAAAATCCCAGTTCAGTAGCGGCAATTACAGCGGAAACTCAAGGAGCATACTAAGAAAGGTGGGAGATATCTCTGCGCCTTTATAAAGAAGGTCATTTCACCCAAAAATCATGAAGATCGGACGGTTTATGGGAACGAATATTTGTACAACGAAGTATTCGGCTTTTGGGATCATATAGTATTTACGGACGAAGCACATATCAATCCTAATGCACAGAGTCAAGGTAGAGTGCTGCGAGAGCAAGGAACTCGCGATAGGCCAGAGAGAGACCTCCACTTAAAGGGGTCCGGTTCCATATTGCTGCTTGGATCAGTTGGTGGGGGAAAGCAGAGAAACTGAGGTTCTACAATGATGAAGAGGACAAAATAGAGCAGCCTCCTATGCCCCCGAAGCCTCGTCGACGTCCTACGACTGAAACAGAAGAGGATTATAAGCATCGCCTGATGGAGTGGGAGGCATCCAAACCTCATGCCCGGGAGGTCAAGGTTCAGGGCAACTCAATGACTCAAAAGTACTATGTGGAGAACCTGCTGCCTGTCTACGTCGATGCCATCGAGCAGATGCGTGAAATCGACAATAAACAATGGTATCTCTTAGAAGACGGCGACCCATCACATGGCATGCGGAAAGCAGGACTGGCAGAGGAATATAAGAGAGCCTACAATATTAAAAACCACTGGCATCCTGCTCAGAGCCCTGATCTTAACCCTATAGAAGGTATTTGGGCTATTATTAAACAAAGGTTGCGGAAAAGAATCTTCGATTCTGAGGAGGAGATAAAACAGGCCTTACAAGAAGAATGGGACAAAATCACTATGGCGGAGATCCGCCACCGCATTTCTGATATGCCTAGAAGACGCGCTGAACTCGTACGATCAGAAGGAGGTCCTATTCGAGGCAATAAGTGGTAGTTTGGATTTATTATTAAATTAAATATAAGTTGTTGCCATGATGATTCTGTTGGCCGCTTACGGTCCGTGCGCACGGAGTTCTGTCACGCACTATTGCTAGGGTCTGATGAGAAAAGTGATCTTTTATACCCCAAATCAATCCTGTTTTGTTATATCTTTTACAAAGATAGTATTAGCCACTGCAAATACTATAAGACCCCCTGTCTGGTTTATTTGGGTGGTAACAAAGTAGAAGTCTTCCTAAAATATAGTACTCCGAATATTCAAAAGTAATGTGAAAACACTATCAGCTGGCACTGCTACCATATGTCCCTACTACTTGACTATAACTAGTATGTACACACACACACAATTTATTAACGCCCGGCGGCTAACCCGATAGGGCAACTATTACTAATATACAAGAACATTTCTTACAGTAAATTCTTAACTCCTTGAGCCCCTACATCAGCTGTTTCTGCTTCTGGCTTCTCTCTTCTGACTTATCTTTATGGATTCTCGTGGGATACTAATGTTAGCAGGCTAGCTTGAAGGCTATTCTCCAAGTGTTCAGCGTCCTATCCTCAGCAGCTGAAGCGGTGCCTCCTCTCTACAGCACGAAGTGGTTAGTATTAAATTAGATAGGTGACAAGTAGTTAAGTACGGTCAGTTTGTTAGCTGTTTTCTTGCCAAGGGTCAGTATCAAGCCGGCCTGTGGTTGTCGCAAATCGTATCGTCGCTCGGACTGCTTTCATATTAGGGGTCCAACTCTTGTTATCCGATGGCGATTTTCCTCCTAGGTAGAATGAAATGTTGCTCCTGTGAATTTCTGTACACTGAAGCATCTCTATTCGGTATATAATCCATCTTCGGCATCGAAAAAGGAAGTGTTCAACTGTTTCTCTGGCTTCCCCACAGGCACACTGATCTGATAGTGCAGCTTTGATGAGGAATAGATACGAGTTCAACCTCGCTATCCCTGTCCTTAGCTAGGCAAGCACACTCGCTTCTTTCTGGGTTAACTAGTCGTACAACTTTCGAGTATGTTTGCCTGGTAATGCTGTGTCCACTTTCTTAGATAGTTTTCCAACCTTCTTCGGTAAACTTGTAGTAGTACCTCGCTCGGCACGCGCCACGTTAAGTGTTGTAGACCGTATCCTAGGGAGTGGAGTCTGCGGTCTTGTACCTTGTCTGGTAGCTTCTTTGGCCTTCTCTTTAGCACATGTCCAGAGTTCCTCGTCTTTGCCCTTTGGTAACCATACTACGGTGATAGTGTTGCATTTTCTCTTGAGTTTGTTGATTGATTCGTAAATGCTGCAAATCTGTTCCTGGCCAGACTGTTGGCGTGGGTTCCTAAGCGTGAGGACGGCTGCTTTATTTCTCGTCCACAGCGTAATACTGTGGTATTTACGCTGTGGTAGTCGCTGAAGAGCGTGGGCCATTGCTGCTAGTTCTGCCGCGTATGGGTTCTGCTCTGTTCTTGGGCCTAGAGTGGTGAAAAGGGTTTCGACTGTGGGAGCATCTCCAACTCGCTTGCATGTCTTGATTGCTGCACCCAGTCCAACCACGCCATTTCGTACTGAGCTGCTTACGGCAATATATGCTGCACGGTTCGAGTCCGGTTGCCTCGTCATTTCCTTGTTGGTAATGGTTTGAACTCTCTTCTCCCACGGCGGCAGTGTGTACGGGTGGATAGTTTCCATTTCCTCCATCGCAATACCTTTGAGTTTATCCGCCACCTGATAGAGAGGGGAGCGGTGTTGTTTCCTGAATTTCCGCATCCGGGAAGTGTTCCTGCGGAGTGGATTGGTATCAGGCAGGGCATGTATATCTGTCCATATCTTGATGGCTCTCCTCCACAGTCTATCCTCTACTATGGGGATAGTCGCCTCCGCCTCTGCCACGCTCGTGGCAACCGTCATGAATATACCCACAATCGCTTGTACTCCTATCTTCTGGACTCTATTAATAAGTATGGCCGCCTTATATCTGCACTCATACATCCACACATTGGAAGCATAATCCACCACTGGAGTGACTGTAGCCGTGAAGAGTTGTCGGGCCGTGGCCGGTGACAGCCCTTTGAGCCGTCTAAGCTCTATTACCGCTTCGAGCCCTTTGGAAGCCGCTCTCGCCATATACTCTCTATATTTAAGTTTCGCGTCCATGATCACGCCGAGGATCTTAACGCTCTCCTTCGGTTGAACAGCTTGTCCTTTGATAATGAACGGCTGATCGTCTGTCTTGTATAACTTGCGAGTAAAATGGATGATGGCTGTCTTTTCCGGTTCGAAAGTTGCACCGCTTCTGTTTTCCCATTCTAAGGCGCTAGCAATGATGGATTCTATACCTTCCCGGTTGCTCTGTGCTGTAGGCCCTGTGACCCAGGCTGTGAAGTCGTCCACGAACGCTATAGCCCCTCTATGAGCATCGATCCGTCGCTGAACAAGGTCTGCATTAAAGAAAAGGAATAGGATTGGGGATAGGGGCGAGCCTTGCGGTAAGCCAGCCTGTGGTAATTTTCGTATTTCGGAGGCCTGACCGTTTACTTGAATTGACGCTGTACGTTCCGAACAGAAGGCCTCTACCCATCGGCACAGATCTTCCGGCATGCCTCGTGTTTTCATTCTTTGCAATAGTCGCTCCTTGCACACTCCATTGTATGCTCCTTTAACGTCAAAACTAATCAGACTTACGATCTTGCGACCTCTCCACGCTGTGTAAATCTCTTCTTGTAGGAGGAGGAGTGCCTGCTCTGCTGATCGCTGCTTGCGTGCGCCAAAGTGGTTAGTCGGGAGAAGGCCATATGTCTCGACCGCATGTGAGATTCTTTCAGCGACTACCGATTCCAGAATCTTGCCTAAGGTTGCGAGCAGGGAGATCGGTCTCCACGACTTCGCAGTCGTGTAATCTTCTTTGCCTGGCTTCTTTAAAGGAATGATTTTTGCATGCCGCCATTGGTGGGGCAACATTCCCTCTTCAAGTGATGCTTGGAACAGCTCTAGCACGTGATATTTGATTACTGGCCACGTCTCTTTCCATACGATTGCTGGCAGGCCGTCTTCTCCCG